>JAYEVH010000390.1:0-105415 GCA_036346255.1 Ampelocalamus luodianensis
TGTTGGGCGAGATATCATCAAGAAGCGAGAAAAACGAGGTTGCTATGATCGTGAAAGGCTAAAAATAGCCCGATCAAAGCAGAAGAGTTATCGCGATAACCGCCGTCGAGATCTCGATTTCGAGCGAGAAGATTTTGTCTATCTTGGTGACCCCACTCGAGGTGTCAAAGGTTTCATGCCAAAGGAAGCTTGCCCCTAGGTATGTTGGTCCGTTCAAGATTTTGGAACGCCGTGGGAAGTTGCTTACAATTGGAGCTACCATGATCGTTAGCAGAGTGCATGATGTCTTTCATGTCTCGCGATTGAAGAAGTGCCTTCGTGTGCGGAAGAGCAAGCCCGCTAGAATCAATTGACTTGAAGGAAGATCTTACCTACAAGGAAGCGGTCAATCAAGATTTTGGATGTTGCAGCGCCTTACAGGAGCAAGGCGGTTCGTTTTGCAAGGTTCGGTGGAGCAACCACTCGGAAGGAGAAGCAACGTGGGAGCGTGAGGAAGAGGCGGCCGAGTTCCCTAGCCTTTTCTCTAGCTAGCTTTGAATCTCGGGGCGAGATTCCTTTAAGGGGAGGTTTGTAACATCCCAATTTTGAGCTTAAAATCTTTTAAATAGTTAGTAGGAAAAATTCACCATTTGGATTTTATTTGAATTTAATTCAAAAGATTAATATTGGACTTTATAATAAAAAACATTTAATGTGAATAATCCCAACATGAACAACAGCCAAAACTATTTTATTTGGGTTCTATGTGCTCAGATATATTTTCTAGATTTTTCTAGAATTTTTCTGAGTTCATTTGCTATTTTCTATTGCTTATTTGAATTTCTGGTATTTTCTAAAATTAGAAAATCTATTAAAATCTCAGAAATCTTCTTGGGCCGAATCTCTCCGGCCCAACTCCTATTCCCGCTTCGCCCGACCAGTTTCATTGACGCTTGTGGCTGGCCTCCAGCGGCAGTGGACCCGCTGTCGACCCTCTCTCTCTCGCGCCCCATTCACTCTCGCCGTTGGATCAAGCATGGGCGGTGGATGCGGCGTGAGGTAACGACGGTCCGAATGTTTCTTTGATTGTGGACCGTTGGATCAAGATCGGCGCTCGAATCAAATCGGCGCGCGCGCTTTCAGCCCCTCGGCGGTGGTGGGCGTGCGTCGTCGTCTGCGTCTCGGTTTCTTCCGCGCCACGGCGCGCGTCGCCATGCTTCGAGCTCCAAGCTCCGTCCAGACAAGACACGTTTCCAAATAAAACCTTTCTAGAAAATCGTAGAATCTTATCCCTAATCTCCGCATCTTCTCGGATCAAAATCAGATCTTGTTTCGTTTCTATCTCCAATTTCTCTATAGCCGTCTCGGACTCTTTTAGGGTTCATCGCCGCACGCCGCCCTCGCCTCCTCGACCCTATAAAAGGGCGCCCGGGATCGTCTTGACGTCGCACCAAAGCCCCATCCTAGCGCCGCCACCCTCACCAATTTTAGGTTTTCACATAAGGACTCGGTGAGCTCCCTTGCCGTCGGTGTCGCGGGACCTCTTCGTCTACACCTCCGCCGCATAGCTGGGCTACCTCCTAGTGGCCTTGTCTTCGCCGAAGACCACCGAGCTCGATCTCGACGAACAGAGACTCCTCGCCGCTCTTCGCCCGCCGCGGCCATCTTGAGTGTCTCGCGCTCGTGAGTGCACCATCGTGTTCGCAATAACACGGGCTTCAATCCGTACCATCGGACCTCGCGCGAGCGCCGCGATCGCCGTTGCCGTGCGGTCCGAGCGCCGCCGTTTGTCGTCATCCACGTCGGCGCCGCGTCGGCCCGTCTGCAGCGTGGCGGCAGTGGCGCCCGATCGGCTACCACGTGCGCCACGCGCGATCACCGGACCGAGTCCGAGGCTCGGTGGACCTAGTCCACCGTGAGCCTAGCCTCCGGCATGTGGGTCCCACATGTCGAGAGATTTCTTTTATTATTTCTTTTTCGAAATTCCTCATTGGCGCCTTGACTTATGCAATAATCTGATTTTCCTTTAGGAAAATAATTGAGAAATTCATGAAATCTTGATTTTCAGCATTTTATGTATTTTCAATCTTCCAAAGGCCATAACGTTTGCATCTAACTCCGATTGAGCCCATTCAAATTTCTAAATTTGTCTAAATTCAAGATCTATCTATCTGAGATTTTTATTTAATTTTTGAGTTTGTTTTGCCTCTATTATTTATTTGTTTTGGTTGTTTTGCCGTTTGTGCGTGGGCGTCGATACTTGGGGTTTTAGTCGAAGAAGGCTTCAACCAAGTTCAAGACCAGTACATAGACCTATTCCAAGGCAAGTCATACCTTTGATCATATTGAATCCCAGTTTTCCAAATTATATTGTGTGGAATTATTGCATTTACTTTAATTATGTATTTAAGCGCTTTTGGGCTAGTTATTGATCCAAGCTGTTATGTCACCTTGCCTACTTGTATACCTTAATCTTTGTCGCCTAGATTGGTTTATTATTTAGTTGGTATTAACATATTGCCAACATGGTTGGTTAGGCCGACTAGAATTGCTTAGCCATGCTACGAGTCATCATCTCATGTGAGTGCAATTATGAAATTGACTAAGTGATTATGGGCGTGTGATAAAGCGTGTGTCTTTGTGTGCTATTACTCGTGATGGCATGTGTTGCACTAAACCAAGCCCAGGTGGTAAAAGATTTAGGCGAGGCAAGTGGTGAATCTTGTGTGAGCCCAGTGGCTTTGTGATTGGGATTTATCTGTGTGGTTTAGCTAGAAAAGCGGAAGTCTTGCCTTGGTCAATTAAGGACTTAACTTTGTGCGCCATTGGCCCGAGCTATCTTTATGCGACCGCATGCCGTGACGGACCTAACTTAGTAGGTTACGGAGTTTCAACATTGGGGTTCGGTGGATAGGTTAAGCTTTGTGATATGGGGATGTGTGAATAAGAACGTCAATGTTGAGGCGAAGTTGCGAGCTGTTTTATTACGATTAGTGCTAGCTACACTAGTTGTATCATGTGGGTAAAGTGTACAAACCTCTGCAGAGTGTTAATCAATCTATTCGAATAGCCGCGTCCTCGGTCATGGACAACGCTCGGGATTTCACATGAGGGTAGTGTTCATAAAATGGGGATTGGGAGTGTGTGATCTCAATCATATGGTCAGTGTGAATAAATCAGTTTATTGTGTGTCTTTGTGGAAACAATGTTAAATTAATATTGCTTATTTGTTTTAACTTATGCTTTCAATCTATTATTTGTATTCAATTTGCAAATGTTGCATTTACGCAAAATAACCACAAGCCATTCCTTTGGAATAAGCTGCATCTATATATTGCATTACGTGGTATGATTTGCGAAATCTGATTGTGTACTCACGCTTGTTGTAAAACTGCGTCAGAACCTCTGAAGTGGAGGAGTCTTCGCTGCTTTGAGGAGGAGTTTGTGGAAGAAGGTTGATCGCTAGGTCATCGATCGATCGGTTGCCTGTGGTGTCTTGATTGGAGTTTGCGAGTTTATTTCGTTCCATTGCGGTATTTCTTTAGTGTTAGCCCTGCGTGGCTTAATAAGTTATAACCCGACCTTAAGGTCAAAACTCTAAGTTGTTACTCAAACTATTCGTTTATGTTATATTTAGCTTGTGTGGATTGATATTCACCTATGTTACAGCTGTGTGCACTAGCGTGATCTGGACTAGTGCGAGAATACACAGAGGGTCGAGTGCATTTTGGGTCCCGGTCTGTGGAGACAAGGAAAAGGGTAGTAGATGTGCATTAGGGCATGGCACGGCTCGGCGTGTCTCCCATACCCCTAAGCGTCGGCTAGGGCGGCTGTAGGAGGCACGAAAGACACCCCATGCCCTACACATTGTGCTCGCACGGCGGAGGTTGAAGATGACGCGATAAAGGCTCGGGCGTTGAGCCCCACAATTTTAATTGGATGGCTAAGATAGCGCCACGCCTCTAAGCTTTAAAACACAACGAAAGATCGCGAGCCTAGGATTAGAAATGAGCGGCTCAGATTGCCCACGTCGCGAACGTGGTTTATGAGAGGGACAAGCGGCGTTGGATCTTAATCCAACGGCTCCGATTCAAACTAACAACCGGAGGGTCCAGAACATCACGAGAGGATCTAAGCGGTTGGATGGAGATCTAACGGTTGACATTCATTTAAGCAGCGGAAGGTCCGAATGGTTTACGCCGCGTGGGCGCGATCAAGATCAACGGACGAGAATGGACGCGCGTTTTTAAAGAGAGGCTCGGTGCAGTTAGTTGACTGGACCGAATCAATTGGCTCGAGCCCGAGTCTGACTCGAACCCAAAGCACAGTGAGACTAGGTCTTGATTTTGAAATAAGAACAGAGACTATGGAGGATTTATTTGAGGTAGCAAACTAACTCCAAAAATTATGAAATTTTTACAGGAGCTCGCTAACTAAGATATTAACCTTGTGTAAAATTTTCAGGGGTTTTTATGCTGTGAATAAATCTCCAAAAATTCTGCAAGGCCCTGATTTAATGTTTGACTGCCCTCTAAAATATTCAAACAATTTCTAAAAATTGTGAAATTTTTCAGAGGGGTCACATACCATCACAGGAACTTAGGAAAATATTTCCAGAGGATGATCACAATACTTTACATGATTATAATTTGGAAGCTCAAAGTTTGGATCAAAAGACTTGTGACTTTGTATTTCCATAACTTCTTACAACAGATGTTCAAAGCATATAGGAAATACATGATGTTACAGAGTCCAAAATTGGGATGTTACAGAGTGCGAACTGGTCGTATAAAGATAGGACCTAGTCGTAAGTGATGAGGACCTAGTCGTAGATCATATTGCATTAAGGTTCGTCCGATATAATTTGTGTATATTCGGGAATCGTTATGTCCTGCTAGGGACCGCTACGACTCGTGGTCGGAAAGGGTTTCCGAGTCACAACCGATTACACATAAACCTAATGGGTCACACACTTAATGGGATGGAACAAACCAGTACGAATACGATTCGTTAAGTGTGTTCGGATAGGATCTGACACGGGGCACTATATAAGGAGATGCTTGAGGCTAGTTTTCGGGAAAAAAGAGAGACACGTGAGTTGTTTCCACCGAAACCCTAGTCGTCATCTTCTTGAGAGAGCCTTCCCGTGCGACTTGGTGCTAGCACACCGGCGTACGGTTGTTCCTTCTTAGGGCGTGTGGATGCAGTGAGAGGCGCTCTGCGGTCATTTGTTGCGCTAAGGACGATCTGCGATCTTCACAAGGGCGTGGAGGCTCTTTGGAGAGGCGATCGACTACGAGGACGTTGGGCGATCATCTCGACCACTACATCGGCGCGTTCATCGTCGGACTAGGCGCTCGACTCTACTTCGCCGCCGCTGCGCGTCGGTGGTAATGATCTGTGATCATCTATCTTGCTTGGCATCCTGGTTTCACGTGGTAGAAATTTTGAATTGTTGCTAGCGTAGCCTACCAGTATCCGCCGGTGGTATCGAGCCATCCTGCATAGTTTTTATCTAGATCGGTCGCATATCTTGGATATGTGACGATAGTAGATTGGATCTATTACTGGTTTGGTCTGATAACCTAGATCGGTTCATATGGATGAAACGATCTAAGCACTGGTCGATAGGATCGATCGTTGTTCGGCGATTGTAGATGGGATTTTCAAGGAGGCACAAATGAAGAGCACCATATGATTCATTTGACCTTTTTTGACTACCTTGCCTGTTACTCCTACCGGTCGGAGTTCCGCCATCGGAGTACGTCGCAGTGTGTGGTCGTATCAAGGCAGTGATCAGATTGGTTCGGAACAGGGTTAATATGATTAATCCGATGATTCCAAGGCTCGGGACCGCCGTGATGGTTTTTTCGTACCATGCGTTATAGATAGTATGTCTTCATATTGCCCGATAGAATTAGATTCTATACATAACTTGTTTTTGCAGGGTTTAATGTGAATAGTATGGCCCATTGTGTATGTGATGCATGAATGGATTTTCATGGCCTGCGTGTCATGTTGTGAGATAGCCATCGAGCTACATATTATTGTATAACGGCCTGCGTACCGACATGTGATGCTTAAAATTATCCAATGTAATTCTTTACTAGCGTTTAGGAATAAATGCTTAGTAGATGAATGCGGTCGGAGACTTCTAGCATGGTGGTCGGAGAACAGGGAGCATGCTGATGGAGATCGACATGTTAAGGGCCATACTATTTCACAGTTTAATTTGATTATCTGTGAATGTTTGTGTTTATTCCTGTCATACTATTTAATCATGTTTTATCATTAGATGTGTTTGACATGATAGAATAGTATCCCTCAAGAAAAATTAAGTAAAATTGATGCCTTTCCAATTGTTGCACCTATCACGATTTTGATCGTTAATTGGCAGGTCTACCAAAGTAGGGTGCCATTAACTATCTTAATAAGATAGGGTAGGTGTCGGACACCCATATGCATAGTGTTGGTTTGACTTGACAAGGCTATCAAAATAGTTTTGGGCCTTGAGGCATGGTGTTGGTAGCCGGGGCATCAAGATGCCATCCAACAAACAAGAGTCATATACGATATGATTGGCAAAAGGTTGCCTACCTTAAATCACTAGGTTTCTAGCAGTGATGCCAAAGCTCACTAGAACTTAATGACTTACGGATCTTGGACTCACTATATGTTGTTTGAGGGAAACATGGTTTATAGTGGGAGTATCTTTTGTTATCTACTGTTAAGTTAAGTTCAACCACTGGTCGTATGGTGATACGACCAGGTCCAGACATGTCGTATGGTAACATGAGCAGGTTGTAGACTGGTCGAACATAACCACTGACATGAATGATTAATAGAAGATCTTTCATAAACATAGTGCTGAATCTTTGCATATATTTTCTGTTGTAGATCATGGCACCTACTACTTCTTCTGCACCTACTTTTAATTTGCAATCTATTCTTGAAAAGGAAAAATTGAATGGTTCAAATTTTATTGAGTGGTTTCGTAATCTGAGAATTGTTCTCAAACAAGAAAAGAAGGAATATGTTCTAGAGAATCCCTATTCTGAGGAACCGAGTGCTGATGCTACTCGAACTGAAAAGAATGCTTATGAGAAGCATTACAATGACTGTCGGGACCCAAAACTGCAATTCTGGACCCTCTGTGCATACTACACTAGTCCAGGATCACGCTAGTGCACACAGTGGCAACATCGATGAAATATCATTTCCATATGCAAAGATGACTAATAAATAGGCAAATAACAATAAATATCGAGTAAAGACCTTAAGGTCAAAGCTTACAATTAATGCCTCGAAGGCGAATAGCTCAATGAAGTCTGCGTGAAGCGAAATGGAATAACTCGTGAAGCCCATCCATATGCCCACAGGCAATCGACTGGGGTGCGCGACCTAGTTCTCCTCGATCATTGAAGTAGACCTTATTGACCGACGATTCCTCCATTTCTGTAGGTTTGGGCGCAAATTTTACAACAAGCATGAGTACACAACCGTACTCGCAAGTCATACCACAGAATGCATTGTATAGATGCAGGCTTATTCGAAAGGAAATGGCTTCTGTGGTTATTTTGCATAAATGCAACATTTGCAATTGAATATAAATAATATGTTGAAAGCATAATTCAAAACAAATAGACAATATTAATTTAACATTTGTTTTCACAAAGACACATAGCCTAACCAAATTCTTTCACACATCCATATGACTTAAATCATATAGTTGTCCCTTCCCAAAGGTTTTATGAAAATCTACCCCTCGTGTGAAATCCCCGAGCATGTCCATAACCGCGGACGCGGCTATTCGAATAGATTGTTTAACACTCTGCAGAGGTTGTACACTTTACCCACAAGATGCAATCAAGCGGATCAGAGTGATCGCAACAAAACTTTTCAGAAACTTCATCTCAAACATTGACATTCCCGGTGTGCTTACAAACCGCTATACCACTCACATAGAATTGGTATAACACACACATTGGACGAGGGATGCGACAGATCGTCCCGCGATGTAACCACCAAGTAGTCACACCTCCACCCTGGCACATAGCCTAACCTATCCACCTGAACATCAATGTCGAGAATCCATAACTTACTAAGTTAGGCCCGTCCCATACCAGGCATGTGGTCGTACAGTAAGGCTCAGTTCAATGGCGCACAAAGTTAAGTCCTTAATTGACCAAGGCAAGACTTCTATTTTCTAACTAAGTCACAAAGATTATCATTCCCATGCACATAGCTTCCACCATATCACACAGTATCCACCACTTGTGAGGACCCGGAATATTTAACTAGTAACACTTAACCTCCAAATGGTTCTAGCATTACTAATTAAACATTCTAAGCCTCGATGGACATATGTTTCCCAGAATTGCAACATATGCACATCATCACAAAATTACACATCATTTCCATACAACATATATCACTAAGTTCAACAACGACATAAAGTAAAGTTATTACAAAAGAGAGCCGAGGCCAAATAGATCAATATACAAGAATGACAATGAAGCAAAAGCGCCATAAGATGGCTAGAACAAAAGTCGACCGGTTAGCCACACACCCACAAGGCAACCGGCCAGGCCGCCAAGCTAGTCGCCCATAGCTACCACAACACTGACTCACAAAAGTGAGGCCCTGCTCACCTTCTTCCTCTGCAACAAAACCATCAAGCATAGCAACCGAGTACAAAGATTGTCTTTGTACCATAAGGCGACGTGTGGAATAGAGACCTATTCATAAACTACATGCAAGCTTATTTAGGTGGAGGTTGTATGTCTCTTTTGCATGAGGCCACTTTATTTGCAATAAGGTAATACATTTTAAAAGCAAGTTTGCAAATCTGTTTTGTTGTCAACATAAAAGCGTAATAACGATACATACAAGTAACCACACAGAAGTGACTATCCCAATAGCCACCACAACATAGCACTAATCCCGATTCGTACCACCCATCAATTTTTAATTAAAAGGTTTTAGTCTAACTCTTGAAAGCTTACCCAAGCGTGTCCATAACCTAGGGCGAGGCTATTCGAATAGTTTTAACCTGCAGGGTGTACCAATGTACCCACACTTCAGACCGCCTTTAAGCCACAAAGCACACTTCCGAAGGTATGCCGGCACGGCTAAGTCCTACGAGACGTTTTCCAATATTGTGTATTAACTACGAGCCGCTCGTATGGATGAAAACCCATACGCTTACATTGCAAGCCGAAGACAACAGATCCCATCACGGGTGAAGTCTTTCGGCACTACAATGCTCCCAACGCCATCCCTCTGCGACTCCTGCGACCCGTAGCCAATACCCGCCAAAGTACTAAGTCAAGAGAGGTCCCATACCCTCTAGTGTGGTTAGCACGCACAAATTACTCGGATATGAGATACTCCCAAGATGTTCGGTCCTTAATTGACTCGGGCACCATTCGGTCACACCCCACAATCACACCATCATACCATTGTGCCCAAGTCTAAATCATTTTTATTTTCAGTTTTAGTTTTCATAAGTAGACATGGCACAAGGCTGAAAATCAATAACCATAATAAGTTTCATGTGATCAAGGTTATCGACAAGTCGATAACAGCCCATTTCTAGGAACTAAGCATGGCTAAGCATTTAATTCGCAACTACTAAGTGACAAGAGCTCATCCACGAACTTTAATCACAGCAATAACCTAGGCTCATGGTAGTAGAGGATAGACATTTGCTTAAGGAAATGCATCTACTAGGTAAACTAACGACAATAGTTTAACACAAGGTAGCAATGCATACATAGTAGTTGCAAACAAAATAAATACTTAAAATAAATGGGATTAAAATGATCAAACCGCTTGCCTTGCTGCCGTTGCTCAACCTGTTGTGGAGGGTCGTTCTCGTGGTCACCGCAAATGTCAAAACCTAAGCGAAGAGCGAAAACAACCGACAAAACCAATAAGAGCGAAGGTCACCGAAAGAACCTCAAAAACCAAAATCATCCAAATCACTTGAAATTCATACAGAAGCAAGGGTATGATTTTAGATAAACTTACCAACAAAAATCATTCCATTTGGACTAGGCATGCAAAAGATATAGCCTAAACCATTTTCTTAAGCTTTTAAAATTCAAAACTAATTAATTGATGCTACTGTCCATATCACGAATTTCCAGAAACATTATGAACTTGGAATTTTATAGTAGATAGATAATAACATCCTAAAGTTAGCAAAATTGAGTTTGCCCAATTTGGAGTTAAAATGCATTACTTATGACCGTTCTAAGTCATAAAAGTAGTACACAAGTTACATGCAAAACATGATTTTTTAGAAACAGCAACATGCATACATCTAATTTTCCATAAAACTACACTAACCCAAGTTTCTAACAAAATTGGGTTTACTGTTTTAGAGTTACAGAGAAATACTTATGCATTTTCAATATAAAGAATTCGTTAGAACCTTAATTAAACTAGTCCTAAAGACATTTCGATAAAAGTGATTTCATGAATAAAGATATCATGATTCCAACCAATTTTAGATTAAAGTACACCTACTGTAGAAGCTAACAAAATTTGATTCAACAAATTTGGAGCTAAAATGAATTAGTTACACATTGTACAACATGTCAACCTTTTTCTTTTGCAAAGAAAAGGAGTTAAAGGTTTAATTCCTAAAACAATATTTTCTGAAACAGATACATACTCAAAACTATTTTTAGCAGCAAGATCAAGAGAAAACAAAATTACAGAAGTGGATTCAATCATTTTGGAGTTATAATGATTTAGTTATGCATTTTGAAGTTAAACAAGATTTTTAGTTCGACTATAAACCATTTCGAAATTCTAAAGCCATAACACCTATTCTCACCGAGCACTACCTAGCCACTGGATCGACAATGGGGCGGCGTCACTTTGACTCGGTCCACGCGGGCTTGGCTCACGGCAACAGACGAGACAGCGTCGCGGCGAGAATACGTTTTCAAAACAAAAAAGCGTAAACCTACAAAATACACTATCACTTAAACGCCTAGGCCCACATGTAATAGACTCATTAGCGATTAAACCCGGCATTACCGCTAACCTAATGACCTGCTACAAGACTTTGCGGACGCGCCCGACAACGAGCGAGCGGCGAGCTTCCCGGCGGTTCGCGACGATGAAGTCACGGCTGCGTGAACTAAGGTTTGGGATGGCTCGCAATAGTACGCGCGTACGAAGCAAGAGGTCATGAGGGTTAGGTCGGCGGTACGGCGGCGAGCTAGAGCTAAGCGGCGGCGCCCATACGGCAAGCGTGCACCACGCGACCTGGTTCGTTTCGAGTTAACTAACGCGCTTATGCTACTAGAGAGGTCACCGAGGCCTACGGGATCGACGGGAGGTCGGAGTCGAGGAGTCTCGCCGAGCCGAGGGCGGCGATGAGGCGAAAAGAGCTCCAATGGGGACGAGAAGGACTGAGCGAAACCAACCACGAGAGGATCATCGGAGGCGCAAGAACCGAGATAGGAAGCTACAAGAGCGAAATCGGCAAGATGCTTACCGAGAATCAAGTGGGAATGAGCGGTTGCAACACGGTAGGAAATGAGCAAAACCTCGAATCACCAAGCTTCATCGTGCATTACGAAATGGATTGAGGGTTAATGCTCGAGAAACCAAGGCACACAGTAGGGCGCGAACGACCGAGGTCCATACCTATTGGAGACGAAAGAGCTCGGGAATGCCAGCGATCGCGCTGCGGATCGCGGCGAGGGCACGAAGATGGACCCGAGCTACAGGCAAAATGGAGCTCCCGCATAAGCAAAATGGAAGCGGCATACACCACAACACCGATAAGGAGCACCCGGGAAGGCTTACCGAGAAAGGAGCTCAGACCAGCCTCTTCTTCCTCGGCCCGAGAGGAAGAATGAGTGAAATGGAGGGCCGAGGGGTGTTATCTGCGAGTGTGAGTTGGCAACGGAAGGAACGGAGATGCTCGAGATTGGTTCGGAGGGCGGTGGATTGGCGTTAGCGGGCCGGGCGAGCGGCTCGGGCGCGTGGCGAGCGAGCTCGAGCGAGTCGGCGAGGTAAACGATGATGCCGACAAAGCGGGCCTGTAGTCGAGACACACGCGCGCGCGAGGTCGGTTTAAGTGAAACACTAGGGACCGTTGGATCGAGATCCAAAGACCGATAAACACGCGTGGGATTTTAAACTCGCCGAAGCGATGCGCGATCGGGATCGTTGACACACGATCGGACGGCTCGCACGCCGTGCGCTTAGTGGGTTAGGTGAGTCGTTTCGCGAGATGCAGGCCGAGCCAGAGGAACGATGATGAGTCAGGGTTAGGTTAGGTTTGACCGAATTGATTTTCTTGATTTCTAGATTGACCAAAGCTTAGAAAATAGAAATAAATTTCATCAAATTGTGAAACAATTCACAGAGGTTCCTGGGATGGTCTAGAACCCATAAAAATTTTGAAACCTCACTGTTCATGATTTGTTTGCCTAATTTTAAATTCAAACTTACAATAGGTTATTGAAGCAAGTTTGAATTTTATGTGGATTGAGTTTAGCTCCAAAAATTTTGGAACAATTATATTTATTCATGATAATTATTATAAGATGTAAATAAATTATTTCCCAGAGTTTTACTTGAAGTAAATTCTTCCCAAAAATTATTTTAAGTGTATGCTCTTTATGTTTGACTTGTCTCCAAAAATATTCCAACAACTTCTAAAAATGGTGAAACTTTTCGGAGGGTCACCCATCAACCCAAGAACTTAGGAAAATACTCCCAGAGGATAATCACAAAATTTGGTTTGAAAATTTTTAGCGACAACAATTTCCATTAAAGAAATATGGTTCTTTTAATTAGGAAATTATTGGGAATAATTCTAGAAACTTTCCAAATGACTCATGAGGCAACAAAAGTTTTAAATTATCCTCACAAATTACATTTAGAACATAAATCAAAGTTTGGGATGTTACAAATCTCCCCCTTACAAGAATCTCGCCCAGAGATTTAGTTCACTCGGAAAAGAAGGAAGGGTGTCTGCACGGAGGCGATCTTCTCGCTCCCAAGTTGCTTCATCTTGTAATGATTTGCCCACTGGACTTTAAGAAATTTGATGGAGCGGTTTCTTGTTCTCCGTTCGGCTTCCTCAAGGATGCGAAAAGGACGCTCGCGGTAGGTCAAGTCTTCTTGTACATCGAGACCTTCCAAAGGAGCTTCCTCATTCGGGACGCGGAGACACTTCTTCAGTTGGGACACATGGAACACATCATGTACCCCCTCAAGTGTCACTGGCAACTCAAGCCTATAAGCAACAGCTCCCACTCTCTCGATGACGCGATAAGGCCCAACATATCGGGGAGCCAACTTGCCCTTGATGCCGAAACGCTGATGGCCCTTCAATGGTGAGACTTTGAGATACACAAAGTCATTGGGCTCAAATCTCAACTCACGGCGACGGCGATCTGCATAGCTCTTCTGCCTGGACTGGGCCGTACGCAGATGCTCATGAATCAGCTGAACCTGACTTTCGGCCTCGTTGATCAAGTCTGGACCGAAAAACTGCCGCTCACCGGTTTCTGACCAGTTCAATGGGGTTCTGCACCTCCTCCCATATAAAGCCTCAAATGGTGCCATGCCAAGACTAGCCTGAAAGCTGTTATTGTAGGAGAACTCGGCAAACGGCAGGCACTTCTCCCAATTCTTCCCATAAGAAAGGACACAAGCTCGAAGCATGTCCTCCAGCACCTGGTTGACTCTATCCGTCGACCATCGCCCGAGGATGGTAAGTCGAATCAAAGAAAGGCGTGTCCCCATGGCCTCCTCGCAAGCGATGCCAAAACCGAGAAGTAAAAGAGAACCACGGTCCGACACAATCGTTCGTGGCACACCATGCGAGCACACAATGCGGGATACATAGAGATCCGCTAATCGATCGACATCGAGGTTGGTACGCTTTGGCGAGAAAATGGGCCACCTTCACAACCGATCAATGACAACCTGATGGCGCCCTTCCCGGATGAAGCACGGGCATCGGTGATGAAATCCATACCAACGTAATCCCACTTCCATGCAGCGCACGTGCAAAGGTCAAGAAGACCTGCTGGTCGCCGATGCTCGCCTTCACACGACAAAGACACGCCGCGCTCGAGCAACGAACCCCGCAATCTCCGCTTCATACGGGTCCACCAAAATCTCGGCGAAGGTCCGATACATCTTGGTAGCCCGGGGTGGATAGACAAAGGAGAATCATGGGCTTCGCGAGAATCAAATCCCGCAACTCCATGACCTTAGGAACCACAAGACTGCCCAAACCATACAACGCCATGTTCATCCTCCGAAAAGCACTTGGCTATCCCATCCTTGATGTTACGCTTGATCGCTCACACCCACATCAGATTGTGCGCCTTGATTTGGTCCACTGTGGTTGGTCGCACGACCAAGGTAGCAAGAGAACCGTGCTCAACCAAACCCAAATTGAGGCGCTGAAATTTCAAATGAGGGTAGGTTGTTGCTCTTGGAGCATCAACATGTTGCAATACACCTTCCGACCGAGTGCATCCGCAACAACATTGGCCTTGCCGGATGATCTTGAATGCCCATATCATAGTCCTTGATCAATTCCAACCATCTTCTTTGCCTGAGGTTCAGATCTGGCTGGGTGAACAAGTACTTCAAGCTCTTGTGGTCAGAATACACCTCACAACGGTTACCAATCAGATAATGCCGCCAAATCTTGAGTGCATGAACCACAGCAACTAACTCCAAATCATGAGTAGGATAGTTGAGTTCATGAGGCCTCAACTGCCGTGATGCATAGGCCACAACCTTGCCCTCCTGCATGAGAACACAACCAAGACCTGGACGAGAAGCATCACAATAGATATCAAAACTCTTTGAATATCCGGGAGAACAAGCTTTCAATGAGGTCAACCGCTTCTTGAGTTCCTGAAAGCTCACATCACAAGCAGTGGACCACTCAAACTTTTTGTCTTTCTTGAGCAATTCGGTCATCGGCTTCGCAATCTTGGAGAAATTCTCGATAAATCGGCGATAGTAGCCGGCCAAACCAAGAAAACTCCGCACATCAGTGACCGACTTGGGCTGACCCCAAGACAAAGCACATCCCTGACTTTGCTAGGATCCACTGACTACACCTCGCTTGAAAGAACATGGCCCAAGAATGCCACTTGCTTCAACCGAACTCGCACTTGCCGAACTCGTGCCTGGCGGTGCTCACGCAGACTTGCCCAACACAAGCTTAAGATGCTCAAGATGCTCTTCCTTGCTCTTGGAGTAGATAAGAATATCATCAATGAAAACCACCACAAACTTATCCAAATACTCCATGAATATTGAATTCATAAGGTTCATGAATAAAGCGGGAGCATTAGTTAAGCCAAAAGACATGACGGTGTACTCGTAAAGACCATAACGAGTAGTGAAAGCCGTCTTCGGGATATCTTCATACCTGATTCGGACCTGATGATAGCCCAATCTCAAATCAATCTTCGAGAACACCTAGGCTCCAGCCAACTGATCAAAGAGATCATCAATACGAGGCAAAGGATACTTGTTCTTTACCGTCACCTCATTAAGCGGACGGTAATCAACACACATACGTGATGTCTTATCCTTCTTCTTTACAAAAATAGCTGGACAACCCCAAGGAGATGAGCTAGGACGAATGAAACCCTTCTCTTGCAGCTCACCTAGTTGCTTCTTCAACTCCATAACTCATTCGGAGGCATTGATGCAGCGCCTTAGAAATCGGGCGTCACGGGCAGCAACTCGATCACGAACTCCAAGCCTCGAGCGGAGGCATCCCGGCAAGTCTTTGAAATACATCCACATAATCACAAAAAGTAGGAACATCTTGGATCTCGAGTGGCTCCACTTCAAGTGCACCGAGAAAGGGTCTCTGCATCGCGGAAAACCCAACTTGTTCACCAAGAAGCGTGAGGTAGACAATCCTCTGGCACAATCGATTTGCCCCAAGTGTCGGACAACCAATCCATGCCAAGGATCACATCGGTAGCGCCGAATTGAGTAGAATAAGACTCGCCAGAATCCCACTCCTTCAATGTGGATAGGAACATCTGGCGGACACTGGTCGACTCTCATTTCGAACCCGAGAGCGAATAAGTAGTGGAATCCCCAAAGGAACACGGTGAAGCCCACAATCAACAAACAAGCGACCTCGAAATAAGCGAGTGCGAGGCTCGAGTCAAATAAAGCAGAGCGAGATGTAAATTGACAAGAAGCGTACCCAACACCACGTCGGGCGCCTCCTGTGCCTCCTCAGCCGAGATATGATTGACTCGGCCGCTCCCCAAGCCCGGGGTCTTCTGGTCAGGCGGGTGACCACTCCCTTGCCCGCGTCCTCCATTAGGACGAGGGGCCGCTCCAGTCTTCTTAGGGCAACTACTCGCGTAGTGGCCCTTGTTGTGGCATAAAGCAGGTGACGCGTCGGCGCGCAGGTTGCGATGAGCAACTTTCTTCTTTGGGTCGCAGCGCGACGTGGATCGAGTCACGGCTCGCGAGGACGTGGAGCTGGTGCCGAAAGCCTCGGCGCCGTGAAGCCCGAGTGGGCCTCGTGCTGGCCCAACACGAGCGAGCAGGGCCCGAAAGCGGCATCGATAGACCTCCCATTTGCGCCATGGACTCGCCAGCGCTCGCCTTGTGCTCGGCGGCGATGGCCTTGTCCACCAAGGTGCGGAAGTCTGGGAAGTCCACAATAGAGAGCTTGTCTGTAGCTCCTCAGACAAGCCCTCCATGAACTTCTCCTGCTTGGCCTCACGGTGGCCACCTCGGCGAGAGCGTCCTCGCCAAATGGTTGAACTCATGGAGGTACTCGATCCGCATTTGCGCCTGTTTGGCGCAAGGAACTCCTTCTTCTTGACTTCATCAGTGGCGGGGACATGGGCCCGACGGAAAGGCGATCGAAACTCCTCCCACGAGACCACGTGTCCGCAGTCGCATGGCGAGAAATTCTCCCACCATGAGAGTCTTGCACCCTCCAACCGATGGGATGCGAAAAGTGCGCTCTGCTCCGGCGGCGAGCAGCGTTGAGCTTCCGCTCAACGAGGCGCAGCCGATCGTCGGCGCCCAAGGGTCCTGGGACCGGAGAAAGTAGGAGGCTGAGTGCGGAGAAACTCCGCAAGCCCCACGAGCTCGATGGCCACCCTCCGGATCCGAGGCACGAGTGAGTGGAGGTGTTCCTCGCGATGACCTCCAACACTCTGCGGTCCTCCGAACGGTTGCGTTCGATCTGCATGAGGACTTCCGCCATGGTCGGAGGAGGGGGAAGCTCCTCATCGGGACTACCTGGCTGATTCCGACCGCTCCGGTCCCTCCACCATCTGTTTCACTTAGACAAATTAGTTACAATCCGAGTTAAAGAAACAAAGAAATCCAAACTCAATTTAAGAGGCTCGAAGTAACCACCAAAGAGCATAAGGCCATAAGTCACCAAATCGACTTTCCAAAACGACTAATTCGTATGGAAGAGCAGTAATCGTTTGAGAAGACCCAAAATTTCAGAACTCACTTCTAGCTCAAACATCCCAAAAATCAAGATATAACCACCTAATAGAGTATAGGCATTTAGCTAATTTCATATCACCTCTTACCCTTTTATTCCCACAAGTTTTAGTTGAATTTACCTCTCCTTCCCTACCTTATTTACTAACCACTAGTTAGCTGTCCAAATTTCTTTCTCCAAGCTCGATGGTTCCCCAAACCAATTTAATCGATAGTGGCTAACTTTTGAAAGGAAGAGAGGAACGACTTTTCAAAACTTAAGTGAGAGTAAGGTGGTGAGCACGCTAAGATAGGTAAGGAGTAAAATTAGAGAACCTACTTAAATTTTCATGAACTATTTGAAAATAGGTTTTTCAAAACATCCTAAAGGCGACAGAGCTAGTGGTTTCTCGGTCAAGTATGGCTCGATACCAACTTTGTGAGGACCTGAATATTTAACTAGTAACACTTAACCTCCAAATGGTTCTAGCATTACTAATTAAACATTCTAAGCCTCGATGGACATATGTTTCCAAATTGCAACATATGCACATCATCACAAAATTACACATCATTTCCATACAACATATATCACTAAGTTCAACAACGACATAAAGTAAAGTTATTACAAAAGAGAGCCGACCGGCCAAATAGATCAATATACAAGAATGACAATGGAAGCAAAGCGCCATAAGATGGCTAGAACAAAAGTCGACCGGTTAGCCACACACCACAAGGCAACCGGCCAAGGCCGCCAAGCTAGTCGCCCATAAGCTACCACAACACGACTCACAAAAGTGAGGCCCCTCGGGCTCACCTTCTTCCTCTGCAACAAAACCATCAAGCATAGCAACCAGTACAAAGATTGTCTTTGTACCCATAAATCGACGTGTGGAATAGCGGACCTATTCATAAACTACATGCAAGCTTATTTAGGTGGAGGTTGTATGTCTCTTTTTGCATGAGGCCAGCTTTATTTGCAATAAGGTAATACATTTTAAAAGCAAGTTTGCAAATCTGTTTTGTTGTCAACATAAAAGCGTAATAACGATACATACAAGTAACCACCTAGAAGTGACTATCCCAATAGCCACCACAACATAGCACGAATCCCCGATTCGTACCACCCATCAATTTTTAATTAAAAGGTTTTAGTCTAACTCTTGAAAGCTTACCCAAGCGTGTCCATAACCTAGGACGAGGCTATTCGAATAGTTTTAACCCTGCAGGGGTGTACCAATGTACCCACACTTCAAACCGCCTTTAAGCCACAAAGCACACTTCCGAAGGTATGCCGGCACGGCTAAGTCCTACGAGACGTTTTCCAATATTGTGTATTAACTCTGAGCCGCTCGTATGGATGAAAACCCATACGCTTACATTGCAAGTCGAAAGACAACAGATCCCATCACGGGTGAAGTCTTTCGCACTACAATGCTCCCAACGCCATCCCTCCTGCGACTCCTGCGACCGTGCCAATACCCGCCAAAGTACTAAGTCAAGAGAGGTCCCATACCCTCTAGTGTGGTTAGCACGCACAAATTACTCGGATATGAGATACTCCCAAGATGTTCGGTCCTTAATTGACTCGGGCACCATTCGGTCACACCCCACAATCACACCATCATACCATTGTGCCCAAGTCTAAATCATTTTTATTTTCAGTTTTAGTTTTCATAAGTAGACATGGCACAAGGCTGAAAATCAATAACCATAATAAGTTTCATGTGATCAAGGTTATCGACAAGTCGATAACCGCCCATTTCTCTGGAACTAAGCATGGCTAAGCATTTAATTCGCAACTACTAAGTGACAAGAGCTCATCCACGAACTTTAATCACAGCAATAACCTAGGCTCATGGTAGTAGAGGATAGACATTTGCTTAAGGAAATGCATCTACTAGGTAAACTAACGACAATAGTTTAACACAAGGTAGCAATGCATACATAGTAGTTGCAAACAAAATAAATACTTAAAATAAATGGGATTAAAATGATCAAACTGCTTGCCTTGCTGTTGTTGCTCAACCTGTTGTGGAGGGTCGTTCTCGGGGTCACATGAAATGTCGAAACCTAAGCGAAAGAGCGAAAACAACCGACAAAAACCAATAAGAGCGAAGGTCACGAAAGAACCTCAAAACCAAAATCATCCAAATCACTTGAAATTCATACAGAAGCAAGGGTATGATTTTAGATAAACTTACCAACAAAAATCATTCCATTTGGACTAGGCATGCAAAAGATATAGCCTAAACCATTTTCTTAAGCTTTTAAAATTCAAAAACTAATTAATTGATGCTACTGTCCATATCACGAATTTCCAGAAACATTATGAACTTGGAATTTTATAGTAGATAGATAATAACATCCTAAAGTTAGCAAAATTGAGTTTGCCCAATTTGGAGTTAAAATGCATTACTTATGACCGTTCTAAGTCATAAAAGTAGTACACAAGTTACATGCAAAACATGATTTTTTAGAAACAGCAACATGCATACATCTAATTTTCCATAAACTACACTAACCCAAGTTTCTAACAAAATTGGGTTTACTGTTTTGGAGTTACAGAGAAATACTTATGCATTTTCAATATAAAGAATTCGTTAGAACCTTAATTAAACTAGTCCTAAAGACATTTCGATAAAAGTGATTTACTGAATAAGTATCATGATTCCAACCAATTTTAGATTAAAGTACACCTACTGTAGAAGCTAACAAAATTTGATTCAACAAATTTGGAGCTAAAATGAATTAGTTACACATTGTACAACATGTCAACCTTTTCTTTTGCAAAGAAAAGGAGTTAAAGGTTTAATTCCTAAAACAATATTTTCTGAAACAGATACATACTCAAAACTATTTTTAGCAGCAAGATCAAGAGAAAACAAAATTACCGAAGTGGATTCAATCATTTTGGAGTTATAATGATTTAGTTATGCATTTTGAAGTTAAACAAGATTTTTAGTTCGACTATAAACCATTTCTGAAATTCTAAAGCCATAACACCTATTCTCACCGAGCACTACCTAGCCACTGACGATGTGCGGGCCCAGCGTCACTTTGACTCGGTCCACGCGGCTTGGCTCACCGCCATAACAGGGCAGCGCGCATCACTGAGAATACGTTTTCAAAACAAAAGAAACGTAAACCTACAAAATACACTATCACTTAAACGCGCTAGGCCCACATGTAATAGACTCATTAGCGATTAAACCCGGCATTACCGCTAACCTAATGACTGCTCAAGATACCCTTGCCGGACGCGCCCGACAACAGAGCGGCAGCGAGCTTCCCCGCCGTTCGCCGGCGATGAAGTCCACACCGCGTGAACTAAGGTTTGGGATGGCTCCGCAACAGTACCGCGTGCACGAAGCAAGAGGTCATGAGGTTAGGTCGGCGTGCGCGCGGCGAGCTAGAGCTAAGCGGCGGCGCCCCATACGCAAACGTGCACCACGCGACCTGGTTCGTTTCGAGTTAACTAACGCGTGCTTATGCTACTAGAGAGGTCACCGAGGCCTACTAGGCGACGGGAGGTCGGGAGTCGAGGAGTCTCGCCAGAGCCGAGGGCGACGATGAGGCGAAAAGAGCTCCAATGGGGACAGAAGGACTGAGCGAAACCAACCACGAGAGGATCATCGGAGGCGCAAGAACCGAGATAGGAAGCTACAAGAGCGAGAAATCGGCAAGATGCTTACCGAATCAAGTGGGAATGAGCAGTTGCAACACGGCGAAATGAGCAAAACCTCGAATCACTAAGCTTCGCGTGCATTACCGAAATGGATTGAGGGTTAATGCTCAGAAACCAAGGCACAGTAGGGCCGCGAAGCGACCGAGGTCCATACCTATTGGAGGCGAAAGAGCTCGGGAATGCCAGCGATCCGCGCTGGATCGGGTGCGGCGAGGCACGAAGATGGACCCGAGCTACAGGGCAAAAGGAGCTCTCGCATAAGCAAAAATGGAAACGGCATACACCACAACACCGATAAGGAGCACCGGGAAGGCTTACCGAGAAAAGGAGCTCGACCAGCCTCTTCTTCCTCGGCCCAGAGGAAGAATGAGTGAAATGGAGGGCCGAGGGGTGTTATCTCGCGAGAGTGACGGAGTTGGCAACGGAAGGAACGGAGATGCTCGAGATTGGTTCGGAGGGCGGTGGATTGACGGCGTTAGACGGAGTGGCGAGCAGCTCGGGCGCGTGGCAAAGGCGAGCTCGCGAGTCGGCGAGGTAGACGATGATCTTGGACAGCGGGCCCTGTAGTCGAGACACACGCGGGCGCGAGGTCGGTTAAGTGAAACACTAGGGACCGTTGGATCGAGATCAAAAGACCGATAAACAGCGCTGGGATTTTAAACTCCGCCAAGCGATGACGCGATCGGATCGTTGACACACGACGGACGGCTCGCACGCGCGATGCGCTTTAGTGGGTTAGGGCCGAAGTTTCGCCGAGACGCACCGAGCCCGAGGAGCGATGATGAGTCCAGGGTTAGGTTAGGTTTGACCGAATTGATTTTCTTGATTTCTAGATTGACCAAAGCTTAGAAAATAGAAATAAATTTCATCAAATTGTGAAACAATTCACAGAGGTTCCTGGGATGGTCTAGAACCCATAAAAATTTTGAAACCTCACTGTTCATGATTTGTTTGTTTAATTTTAAATTCAAACTTACAATAGGTTATTGAAGCAAGTTTGAATTTTATGTGGATTGAGTTTAGCTCCAAAAATTTTGGAACAATTATATTTATTCATGATAATTATTATAAGATGTAAATAAATTATTTCCCAGAGTTTTACTTGAAGTAAATTCTTCCCAAAAATTATTTTAAGTGTATGCTCTTTATGTTTGACTTGTCTCAAAAATATTCCAACAACTTCTAAAAATGGTGAAACTTTTGGAGGGTCACCCATCAACCCAAGAACTTAGGAAAAATACTCCCAGAGGATAATCACAAAATTTGGTTTGAAAATTTTTAGCGACAACAATTTCCATTAAAGAAATATGGTTCTTTTTAATTAGGAAATTATTGGGGAATAATTCTAGAAACTTTCCAAATGACTCATGAGGCAACAAAAGTTTTAAATTATCCTCACAAATTACATTTAGAACATAAATCAAAGTTTGGGATGTTACATTGCCTCAGTCTAAATCCTTTCCCACCCTGTTGGTTAAGTGCAACATATGCCATCCACAAAGTAATAGCACACAGTACACACAGTTTTATCACATAGTTCCATAATCACTTAGTCAAATTTATAATTGCAACTCTGGTGATGATGATGACTCGTTGCATGGCTAAGCAATCTACTCGTACTAACCAACCCACGTTGGTATTACCATAGCACCAACTAAATATGAACCAATCTAGGGAGACAAAAGATTATGACATACAATAGACAAAGTGGATATAACAAATGGGATTAATAGCTAAACCCAAAAGCATTTAAATAATTACTTAAAGTAAATACAACAATTTGAATCAAAGTAATTTTGAAAACTGGGATCCAATATGATCAAATGTATAACTTGCCTTGCTATAGAAATGATGATCTTATTTTATCTTCAATCCTCTACTTGCTTGATCTTCAGCTCCTTCGGACGATTCCGGGACTTCGGCGTCTAACGAGAAAGAAAGCGCAAAACAAACTAAATTCAAAAGGCAAATCAAATAAACTCCAAATTGAAATTGAATGGTACTGGTACGTAGATATTGAATTTAGATGAATTTAGAAACTTGAATGGGTTCAATCAGAATTCGGATGAAGAAGATATGGCTCTCGGAAGATTGGAATTCACATGAAATGATGAAAAAGCTCTACGGAATATTCTCATAATATTCTATTCCGAAAATATTAGAAAAAGAATGTGTGTATGATAGGTGGGACCGACTGGTATTTATGAATTTCTAGAATTAAAATAATTCCAGAAATAAGGTAGAGAGAGTGACATGTGGGACCAATAAGATAAATGACTTTTCAAGAATTAAATTAATTTCCGAAAATAGGATTAGGGTTTGACATGTAGGCCACTAGTCTATGGACCAGGTCCACAGAGATATGCTAGTCCACGGTGCACCAAGCTCATGAATAGGGTTGACCTAAGAGTTGACTGACATATGGGACCCGCATGTGAGAGAAATAAATAATTAGAGTTTTAATTAGGAGGATGACACGTGGGGTCAACATGTAAGTGAGATAGATATTTAGATGTGTGGCTTGGATTGATTGAATGGCAAGAATATCATACATCTGAGAGAGGAATTATGTTGACCAAGTCAACCAAATATAAGAACAGATGCGTACGCTTGGACTCAGGCATAAATAGTAAACAGAGAGTTAGCCTGTTCTTGCTAATGGAGATGCCGATGAACGGAGGCGCACCAGCGTTGGCGAAGGGGCAAAACGGAAAGGAAACGACAAGCCGGAGATGATGACGTGGTCCGAACATCAAGATTTTGCTCCATGCGACGGCAGCGACGCGAAGAACGCCGACGACGGCGGCCTCACGGGCGCATAACACTTCCGGTGATGCTCTACGAAAAGGGAGGTGAGCACGGCGTAGAACGCGGCGACGCGAACTCAACGGTGGTGGAGTTGAAGGCAGGGGATCAACCGTTGCGGAGTAATTGGCCGGAGAAGGACGACAAACAAGAGGCGAGAGAACGCTCGATTCTCGGCGCACGGTGGATGAAACTTGAATCTACAAGAGGGGAAAAAAAGGTATCGATGCGGGCACAAGATGACGCGGTCGGATTTTGGAAAAACTCACCGAGGAAGCGAGGAACGCAATGAACATGTTTCGGCTTTAGGGCTTGACATGGCTGACGGTGCTCCGGTGATCTTCAGGCGAAGAGGAAGGAACCATGACGTAGAACGCGACGATGCGAAGCCAACGCCGCAGACGGTTCGACCGGGGGACGTCGGATGAAGGCGCAATTCGCCGGAGAAGAACTTCGGTTGGAGCTCGGTTTTTTGAGATTGCGACAAAAAAAGATCGGTTTGGAGGAAACCGAATCAGGAGATTGGAAGAGGAGATCAAGACGGACGCGTGGGCGTAAACGGCTTGCTTTTATATGCACCGTAGAGGAAGATATGATTTTTGGAAATTTTTCTGTTGTTGACGTACAAAACAAGAGCTCTATGTTCGGCAGGAGGAAAATGATGAACAATAAGTCGCGAGTACTGTAGCACATGGGCAGGAGAGAGAAAATGCTGATTTTCAGAATTAAAATAAAAGGCCGAAAATCAAGGAGGTCAAATAAATAGCAAATAAATCCGAAAAAATCTCAGAAAATACCCAAAAATTCCTTGAAAGACAAGGAAGCCAAATAACACAGGTTTTAATTTAATTAATGTTAGATTAGTGAAATTAAATATTTTTTAATTTAGGAAAACTCCCAATTAAGCTTTATTAATTCAAATAAAATTTGTGAAATTTTTCAGGGACCTAAACTACTCAAAAGATTTTTGAAAAGCCAAATTTTGGGACGTTACAAACCCCCCCCCCCTTAAAGGAATCTCGTCCCCGAGATTCAGGCTGTCTATAGAATCACTCTTCTGAACTCTTACAGATCAAACGCCTTACTTCTTGCTAAACTTCTCGCTTCACTGAAAATTTGACAAACTGGCTCTTGCCTGGAAGGCATCTTGAAACTTGATTGCTTCTACCAAGGCTGCTTGATCGGTGCTTGAAGGCACTTTTTGGAGTGGAGGAAATCTTGCTGCTGACTGGCAACTCGGGTTGGCAAACTATCTCTTCTTCCGCGCTTCGGAATCCGAACTAACTAACACATTTCTGTCAACTCTGTCATACACTTCTTAGCACAGAACTTCAACAGGTATTGTAAAGATAGACATGGCTGTGAAGGTGATAATCTGCGTAATCTGCGTAGCTTTCCTTCTTGAACACTGCTACTTAAATTCCATTTAGGATTAAGGATCCTTAGTCTTCTTCATAATTAATGCAACATCCACATACTTTGTAATTTGATCTCGCTCCTAGCCGGCGATGACTTACACAATCAACCATCGTGAATTTCGGATGGTGACAATCGCTACCGGGCCGATATCCGGGTTGTAGGGAGACTCGCACATAACACTTACTTGCTCGACTTGGTACTCTGAGTTAAGACACAACTCATTAATCTTTTTCAATCTGTCTATCGATTCAGGGCGATACACAATGCTGAACTGGAACGTCCAACCAAGCTTCATACAGACTTTGTCGCTAATACAAGATAAGCTGGGATCCTTGGTCTGACACTAACTTCTCTGACATGTCGTGCAAATTGATCATCTCTATAGATCTGACACTGCACCCATGCTGACGAATACCATCTCTGTCGTATACAACCTCTATGTATACCACTCTGCTAGATAGTCCCCAGGCTAGATGGTCTTGACACGCACGAAGCAACAAATTTCTGTCAAATGATCAACAATCACCCTTCAAGAAATTATATCCCGATTGGGTCCTGGGAGATCCCTTATCTGAATTCTCAGGGATAGAAGTACTCTGACTGGCCTCCAACATTTTGGCTGATTTTCTGACATACCCAACACATGGTAACCCATTCTGCGATATTTCGCTTTATTTTGGATCATCACGATTCAACTTTGAGATCTTTGTACGCCTTGGTACTTTCAGGGAAAATGAAATGCTTGCACTCAAATGTTGGTTTGAGCATCAACTACTTGAATTTCTTCTCATTAGATATGCAAATATACTCATTGATCCATAGATCATTCTATTCGCCTTCAGCGGGTTCTCACGCTTTCCTTTGCTTTACGTGAGGACGGATTTCCTTGACAAAATTGTCATTTCACTACCTGGTCAACACTGATTTCTAGCATCGGTTCAAATTCTGGGTTTCAACAGATATCCTCTTGAAACTGACTCAAGACTCAACTTCTGACTTTCACAAGTAACTTTGGTGATCGATCAATGATTCTTACAGAGTTCTTACGTTTCAAAGTATCTGCCACTGATCGTCCGCTCGAGGAACGGATTTCAACTTCATAGTTTTTAATCCAATAACCGTCTTTGTTGCTCCACGGTAGCAACTTCGAATTATGACTAAGATAATACACCACCTGAAACTTCTTAACACGCCAATTCTTGGATGTTCCGTGATAAAGCTATCAAAGTTCTTTTCGTATCCGCAATCCGAACACCGGAGTTGTGTTTAATCTCTTCAAATTGTACAAACCGTGAGGGTCTTGGCTAACTTGAAATGATCGTCTCATTAATCTTCAACTAACATCGTCTCAAACGATCGCTTCATCGGTATTCAATCGACATCGCTAAGCCGATGGGATTGATTTGACACGCCTTTTCTCGAGAAAATCATCTGATTCGCTCTATCATTTTTGCAAACTCGTTTAACAACTTTTATCATAATTCATCTCGACGTAATTCCTTCCGAATTGGTGATCTCGTACCAAGTCAAAGACAAACTTGACTTCTAATACAGTTGCATGCTGTATAGATCATTTGCAATGGCAATTACATACTCTCTTGCGGATATGAACATTATCCAATGATTAGATTCTTCAATCATTTACCATTGTCTCACTACTATGCAAAATGATGAGTTGGAATTCAACATCACATTCCATAGTTACGGCTCTACGGCCTTCCATCATCATGATTTAACGCTTGATTACTCAACTTGCAAAGGCAGACTCTTGGAAAGGTATCCAATGATTTAATATCCAATAATTCCTTTTTCTCCGTAACTTGCATGCAAAGATGTCCACATTTTTGCTCTCAAATAGAGGAGAGGTTACAATGGTTCCCTAAATTTACTGCTACTAACAGAGACATGACACTGCATGATCTGGTATCGCCAATCTAGACTTTCTTGGTAACATCATTGTTTAAACGTCTCTTCTTTGACTGCTTCGCTGGACACACGGATCCTGCTGCGTTACCACCTATTCTGGGAGTTAAAATCTTGACTGAACTGACTTCTGGCATTCTTGCATATTGGAGTGAGTGACTGGTTCCTCTGAGGACTCTGACTGATGTAGTGACCTTCCTTGCGACAATTGCAACATACACGTGGCGGACCTTGTGGCTTGCCTGATGATATTGCACCAGAACGACTAATCTTCTTGAAGGTTGAAGTTTGACGCTTTGCAGAGCATCTCTTGGCATAGTGGCCTTGCTCACCACAGTCAAAACACACTCTTGATAATACTAGCTCGTTTCTCTTTTGAGGTGGGCTGCTGAGGTCAACATTCTGCCTTTGTGATTCTTTAGCTGACATATCTTGTACTGACAATGGTTTGTCTTCTTTTGCTAATGTTCTGACAGTAGCTCAAATTTTTTTTTACTGACGTTGCGTTGCAGAAGTCAACACGGAATACATAGGGCACTGGCTCGGACAATGATCATCGCTTTCACACAGGAAACATGTGATCTTGATCATGGGACATTTTCCAACGGAATGGTTTCCTTCGCAACTGGAACAATTGATATTGTGCTCATCGGCGCTATGGCCTATTTCTCCACAACGGGTACATGCACAATCTTCTGACTTATCTGATTGGCAGTACTTCAAAAGACAATGGCTACCCTTGGTGTAGGATATCGAAACAGCAGGTTTCCCTTGATCACTTATGCTTGATATCGCATGCTGATGATGAAAAGCTGCGGTGAACTCCGACCATGTGATGGTGTGCTCGTCCTGATGGGCGGTACGAAATTTTTTCCACCAATCTAATGCAACTCCTTCTAATTGATGAGCAGCATAGAAAACTTTCTCATTTTCGTTGCACTGCACAATAGTTATCTTTTCTTCTATGGTGCAAATCCAAGATTTTGCTTCATTGAGTGTGGTTGACCCTTCAAAAATAGGCGGCTTGGTCCATAGGAACTTCACAAACTTGAGCTGAGGGCGCGCCGTTGGGATGGCAATGAGTTGTGCATCATTACTGACGAATATCTTGTCGATGGTTGCATCGCCACTTGCATGATCTTATTCGGCGCGCAGGAACCGCTCGGGTTACGATGTGTCACTCACCGCACCGAGATAGTTGTTGGTCATTGTGCGCTCTGCATCGACATCGTGATATTACGACGACTTGCTTGGTCATTCTGATTCATCAAACTGATTAAAGTAGCAGTGGTCTGATTCTATTGTGTCATCATATTGGTGGTGTTCTGCATCATCGTGTTCATGGATTGAGTCGAGCTATCAAGAATTGTTCCATGACCGGATCTGCTACTCGCATGCGACAAGCGCCCACTGGGGTTGACAACATCGAAGCCGGCATGCATCGTCTCGAGATTACCGACAAGGCTAGCTTCATCGTTCTCCATCTGTCAAGCAACCAGGCTTATAGATGAGAGGGAAAAGCATAAGGTAAGGGAAGACAATCTACTAAGGGAAGCAGGTTTAACCCAAAGAACACCAAGGAACGCAAATAGCCGGAAAGCTATTAAGAAGCATAAAACTCACAACCAAACTACACCGAAGAAGGGAAACAAAGATCTAATCGTCTAGTCGATTAAACTCTAACTTAACAGGGCGATTTGGTTCAACACACGGGAGGAACCTATGCTGATTTATCCTATATGGCTGGTCTGAAGAAAACTCGATCTGATCACGGTCTTCATCAAACATTGACTACTTGCGATCCTTGGAGACGAAGCTTGGAGAAAGATGGAGGCGACGTACAACTTCTTCTTAGTCTTGAATTCTTGCGACGAGCTTGTCTTGAACACTTGGGGAGATGTTGATACGTTGTTGTTTGTTGCATGGTCCTCAAACAGTTGCTCAAAACAGCTCTTGGGCATCCACCAAGACATTTCACATGGATAACGATGACTATAGAAGTTATGAGGGGAGATAGTCCAATTTAATACTCCAAATAGCGATGGAAGAATATAGATGAGAAAGGAATAGAATGGAAGAGTATAGAAGCTAGACAAGATGAGAATAGCACCTCATTAAGATTTTTCATTGGTAAAATAAGTTTTGAAGTTTCTCTTACAAACGGCCATTCTAACTAAGGTCATGACCTCACGACGATATGGCTCGATACCACCTCCGTCGGGACCCAAAATGCACTGGACCCTCTGTGTATCCGCACTAGTCCAGATCACGCTAGTGCACACAAAGTGGCAACATCGATGAAATATCATTTCCATATGCAAAGATGACTAATAAATAGGCAAATAACAATAAATATCGAGTAAAGACCTTAAGGTCAAAGCTTACAATTAATGCCTCGGAAGGCTTAATAGCTCAATGAAGTCGCAATGGAACGAAACGGAATAACTCTGAAGCCCATCCATATGCCCACAGCAATCGATCAAGTGCGCGACCAGTTCTCCTCGATCATTGAAGTAGACCTTATTGACCGACGATTCCTCCATTTCAGAGGTTTGGGCGCAAGTTTTACAACAAGCATGAGTACACAACCGTACACTGCAAGTCATACCACGTAATGCAATGTATAGATGCGAGCTTATTCAAAAGGAAATGGCTTCGTGGTTATTTTGCAGAAATGCAACATTTGCAATTGAATATAAATAATATGTTGAAAGCATAATTCAAAACAAATAGACAATATTAATTTAACATTTGAATCACAAAGACACATAGCCTAACCAAATTCTTTCACACAGCCATATGACTTAAATCACACAGTTGTCCCTTCCCAAAGGTTTTATGAAAATCTACCCCTCGTGTGAAATCCCCAAGCATGTCCATGACCATGACGCGCTATTCGAATAGATTGTTTAACACTCTGCAGAGGTTGTACACTTTACCCACAAGATGCAATCAACTGGATCAGAGCTGATCGCAACAAAACTTTTCAGAAACTTCATCTCAAACATTGATATTCCCAGTGTGCTTACAAACCACTATACCAGCTCACATAGAATTGGTATAACACACACCGCTGGATAGGGATGCGACGAATCGTCCCGCGATGTAACCACCAAGTAGTCACACCTCCACCCTGGCACATAGCCTAACCTATCCACCTGAGCATCAATGCCGAGAATCCATAACTTACTAAGTTAGGCCCGTCCCATACCAGGCATGTGGTCGTACAGTAAGGCTCAGTTCAATGGCGCACAAAGTTAAGTCCTTAATTGACCAAGGCAAGACTTCTATTTTCTAACTAAGTCACAAAGGTTATCATTCCCATGCACATAGCTTCCACCATATCACACAGTATCCACCACTTGCCTCAGTCTAAATCCTTTCTCACCCTGTTGGTTAAGTGCAACATATGCCATCCACAAAGTAATAGCACACAGTACACACAGTTTTATCACATAGTTCCATAATCACTTAGTCAAATTTATAATTGCAACTCAGGTGATGATGATGACTCGTTGCATGGCTAAACAATCTACTCGTACTAACCAACCCACGTTGGTATTACCATAGCACCAACTAAATATGAACCAATCTAGGGTGACAAAAGATTATGACATACAATAGACAAAGTGGATATAACAAATGGGATTAATAGCTAAACCCAAAAGCATTTAAATAATTACTTAAAGTAAATGCAATAATTTGAATCAAAGTAATTTTGAAAACTGGGATCCAATATGATCAAATGTATAACTTGCCTTGCTATAGCAATGATGATCTTATTTTATCTTCAATCCTCTACTTGCTAGATCTTCAGCTCCTTCAGACGATTCCGGGACTTCATGCCTAACGAGAAAGAAAGCAAAACAAACTAAATTCAAAAGGCAAATCAAATAAACTCCAAATTGAAATTGAATGGTACTGGTAGGTAGATATTGAATTTAGATGAATTTAGAAACTTGAATGGGTTCAATCGAATTGGATGAAGAAGATATGGCTCTCTAAGATTGGAATTCACATGAAATGATGAAAAAGTTTACGGAATATTCTCGTAATATTCTATTCCGAAAATATTAGAAAAAGAATGAGTGTATGATTGGTGGGACCGACTGGTATTTATGAATTTCTAGAATTAAAATAATTCTAAAATAAGGTAGAGAGAGTGACATGTGGGACCAATAAGATAAATGACTTTTGAAGAATTAAATTAATTTCCGAAAATAGGATTAGGGTTTGACATGTAGGCCACTGGTCTATGGACCAGGTCCACAGAGATATGCTAGTCCACGGTGCACCAAGCTCATGAATAGAGTTGACCTAAGAGTTGACTGACATATGGGACCCGCTTGTGAGAGAAATAAATAATTAGAGTTTTAATTAAGAGGATGACACGTGGGGTGAACATGTAAGTGAGATATATATTTAGATGTGTGGCTTGGATTGATTGAGTGGCAAGAATATCATACATCTGAGAGAGGAATTATGTTGACCAAGTCAACCAAATATAAGAACAGATGCGTACGCTTGGACTCAGGCATGAATAGTAAACAGAGAGTTAGCCTGTTCTTGCTAATGGAGATGCCGATGAACGGAGGCGCACCAGCGTTGGCGAAGGGGCAAAACGGAAAGGAAACGATGAGCCGGAGATAATGACGCGGTCCGGACATCAAGCTTTTGCTCCATGCGACGGCAGCAACGCGAAGAACGCCGACGACGGTGGCCTCACGGGCGCGTAACACTTCCGGTGATGCTCTGCGAAAAGGGAGGTGAGCACGGCGTAGAACGCGGCGACGCGAACTCAACGGTGGTGGCGTTGAAGGCAGGGGATCAACGGTTGCAGAGTAATTGGCCGGAGAAGGACGACGAACAAGAGGCGAGAGAACGCTCGATTTCTCGGCCACGGTGGATGAAACTTGAATCTACAAGAGGGGAAAAAAGGTATCGACGAGGGGTACAAGATGACGCGGTCGGATTTTGGAAAAACTCACAGAGGAAGCGAGGAACGCGATGAACACGTTTCGGCTTTAGGGCTTGACATGGCCGATGGTGCTCCGGTGATCTTCGGGCGAAGAGGAATGAACCATGACGTAGAACGCAACGATGCGAAGCCAACGCCACAGACGGTTCGGTCGGGGGATGTCGGATGATGGCGCAGTTCGCCGGAGAAGAACTTCGGTTAGAGCTCGGTTTTTTGGAGATTGCGACAAAAAAAGATCGGTTTGGAGGAAACCGAATCAGGGGATTGGAAGAGGAGATCAAGACGGACACGTGGACGTAAACGGCTCACTTTTATATGCACCGTAAAAGAAGATATGATTTTTGGAAATTTTTCTGTTGTTGACGTACAGAACACGAGCTCTCTGTTCGGCTGGAGGAAAATGATGAACAGTAAATCGCGAGTACTGTAGCATATGGGTAGGAGAGAGAAAATGCTGATTTTCGGAATTAAAATAAAAGGCCGAAAATCAAGAAGGTCAAATAAATAGCAAACAAATCCGAAAAAATCTCAGAAAATACCCAAAAATTCCTTGAAAGACAAGGAAGCCAAATAATACATGTTTTCATTTAATTAATGTTTATATTAGTCAAATTAAATATTTTTAATTTAGGAAAATTCTCAATTAAGCTTTATTAATTCAAATAAAATTGGTGAAATTTTTGAGGGACCTAAACTACTCAAAAGATTTTTGAAAAGCCAAATTTTGGGACGTTACAATGACGCAGTCGATGTGCACTGCCTAATGCTTGCAACCATGAACTCTGAGCTTCAGAAGCAATATGAGACCACAGATGCTTACAATATGATTGTGAGTCTGAAGGGTATGTTTCAGGATCAAGGAAGGGCGGAGAGGTTCAACACCTCTAAAACATTGTTTTCTTGCAGGCTGTCAGAAGGTAACCCGGTCAGTCCTCATGTGACTAAAATGATTGGTCTCATTGAGAACTTGAAAAAGTTTGGTTTTCCTCTTAGTCAAGAGTTGGCTACTGATGTGATTCTCCAATCGCTCCCTACGATCTTTGAGCCTGTCATACTGAATTTTCATATGAATGGCATGGAGAAATCAATGACCGAGTTACATGGTATGCTTAAGGGTGCTGAGGAGAGCATCAAGAAAAGTTCCAATCATGTGATGATGGTTCAAAAGACTACAGCCTTCAAGAAGAAGGATAAGTCGGGAAAGGGAAAGGGCAAAGGAAAGACTAAAGAAGAGATCGAGAGTCTCAAGGCTAGGCTTAAGAAGCTTAAACTGGGTCCTAAGCCTGACACATAATGTTACCATTGTCATGAGACTGGGCATTGGAAGAGAAATTGCAAGAAGTACTTGGTAGAAAAGAACAAAGGAAGTATAACTTCCAGTTCAGGTATAAATGTTATTCAAATTAATCTTGCCACTTCTCCGACCAGTTCTTGGGTATTTGATACCGGATCGGTTGCTCATATTTGCAATTCGATGCAGGGAATAATAAGGATTAGAAGTTTCACAAGAGGAAATGTTGATCTTCGCATAGGCAATAGAGCAAGAGTTGCTGCATTAGCTGTTGGCACTTTACCATTAGCTTTACCTTCAAGATTAGTTATGGAACTAAATAATTGTTATTATGTTCCAGCCTTAAGCAAAAACATTATTTCTGCTTCATGCTTAGGAGCAGAGGGTTATGAATTCAGAATAAAGAACAATTGTTGTTCAATCTATTTTGAAGATATGCTTTATGGCCATGCTCCATTAGTGAATGAATTGTATATTTTGAATCTTGAGGATATGCCTATTTATAACGTTAATGCTAAGAGACTTCGACCCAATGAAATGAATCCCACTTTTATCTAGCATTGTCGACTTGGTCATATAAATCAGAAGCGCATGATGAAGCTCCATAAAGATGGTCTTCTAACCTCATTTGATTTTGAATCATTTGAAACATGTGAATCTTGTTTACTTGGCAAGATGACAAAGGCACCTTTCACGACCAGAGGTGAAAGGGCGAGTGACTTGTTAGCCCTTGTACATTCGGATGTATGTGGACCTATGAGCATGTCAATCGAGGTGGTTTTCAAGATTTCATAACTTTTACTGATGATTTCAGAGATATGGCTATGTCTACTTGATGAGACATAAGTCGAATCCTTTGAAATGTTCAAAGAATTTCAAAATGAGGTACAAAATCAACTTGGCAAGACAATCAAATGTCTACGATCGATCGTGGAGGTGAATATTTGAGCCATGAGTTTGGTGATCATCTAAAGAAGTGTGGAATTGTTCCACAACTCACTCCGCGGAACGCTCAATGGAATGGGGTGTCGACGACGAACCGAACATTGTTGGACATGGTTCGGTCAATGATGAGCCAATCTGATCTTCCATTGCAGTTCTAGGGATACGCTCTAGAAATAGCAGCTTTCACATTAAATAGGGTTCCATCAAAAACAGTAGAGAAAACACCATATGAGATATGGACCGGAAGTGTCCCGGCTTGTCTTTTCTCAAGGTATGGGGTTGTGAGGCATATGTCAAACGTTTGACGTCTGATAAACTCACACCCAAGTCTGATAAGTGCTTCTTTGTGGGGTATCCTAAGGAAAGTAAAGGATATTATTTTTATAAGCGGGATGAAAACAAAGTGTTTGTTGCCCGTAATGGTGTCTTCTTGGAGAAAGAGTTTCTTTCCAAAGGAGTCAGTGGGAGTAAGGTGCAACTCGAAGAAATTCGGGAAACATCCGAAAATGTTTCAACTCCTACTGAGCCTCTACAGGATGAACAAAATGTTATTAAACCTGTAGATGAAGCATCAGCCCCACGTAGATGTAAAAGGCCACATCAATTGCCTATAAGGTATGGGCATGACGTTTTATTATTGAATAATGGTGAGCCTAATACTTATTCGGAAGCGATGGTAGACCCAGACTCTGAGTCATGGCTTGAGGCCATGAGATCCGAAATAAAGTCCATGCATGACAATCAAGTTTGGAACTTGGTTGATGCACCTGATGGTGTTAAAACCATTGAGTGCAAGTGGATTTTTAAGAAAAAGATAGATATGGATGGAAATGTTTACATTCATAAGGCACGACTAGTTGCGAAGTGTTTCAAACAAATTCAAGGTGTTGATTATGATGAAACCTTCTCTCTTGTCGTTATGCTTAAGTCTATCCGGATCATTCTAGCTATTGCTGCATATTTCGACTATGAGATATGGCAGATGGATGTCAAAACGGCTTTCCTAAATAGAAACCTTAGTGAGGATGTGTATATGACACAGCCTGAGGGTTTTGTCGATCCAAAGGAAGTTGGAAAGGTATGCAAGCTTAAGAAGTCCATCTATGGATTAAAGCAAGCATCTCGGAGTTGGAACATTCGTTTTGATGAAGTGGTCAAAGGGTTTGACTTCATCAAGAATAAAGAAGAACCTTGTGTTTACAAGAAGGTTAGTGTAGCAAGCTTTTGTTTCTAATCTTGTATGTGGATGACATACTACTGGTCGGAAATGATATTCCAATTCTTGAATCTGTTAAAACTTCATTAAGAAATAGTTTCTCAATGAAAGATTTAGGAGATACAGCATATATTCTTGGTATAAGGATCTATAGAGATAGATCTAAGAGGCTAATTGGATATTAAGCCAAGACATGTACATTGACAAGGTGTTGAAACGGTTCAACTTGCAAGATTCCAAGAAGGGTTTCTTGCCCATGTTACATGGTGTTAATCTTAGCAAGACTCAGTGCCCTACGACCACTGATGAGCGAGACAAAATGAGTAGAATTCCATATGTTTCGGCTATTGGATCTATCATGTATGCCATGTTGTGCACACGACCAGATGTGTCGTATGCTCTAAGTGTTACGAGCAGATATACGTCAGATCCGGGTGAAGGTCACTGGATAGCAGTCAAGAATATCCTTAAGTACTTAAGAAGGACTAAGGATGCCTTTCTTGTATTTGGTGGTGAGCAAGAGTTGGTCGTAAATGGTTACACCGATGCTAGCTTCCAAACCGACAAGGATGATTTCAGATCGCAATCAGGGTTTGTGTTTTGTTTAAATGGAGGAGCAGTAAGCTAGAAAAGTTCCAAGCAGGGAACGGTTGCAGATTCTACGACAGAGGCTGGGTACATTGCGGCTTCGGAAGCTGCAAAAGAGGCCGTCTGGATTAAAAAGTTCATTAATGAGCTAGGTGTGGTTTCGAGTGCTTCCAGTCCAATGGATCTCTATTGTGATAATAGTGGAGCCATTGCACAAGCTAAGGAGCCTAGATCGCATCAAAAGTCCAAGCACATACTTCGGCGATATCACATTATTCGTGAGATCGTTGAGAGAGGTGATGTGAAGATATGCAAAGTGCACACAGATTTGAATATTGCTGATCCGTTGACAAAGCCTCTCCCGCAACCTAAGCATGAGGCGCACACAAGAGCTATGGGTATTCGATACCTATATGATTGACTCTAGTGCAAGTGGGAGATTGTTGGTGATATGCCCTAGAGGCAATCTTGGAGATGATTGTATCACGTCTATGTTTATGAGTTCTTGAATAAATGTTATTCTGTTCCTTGAATAAATCATTAGTTCTGAAGATCAACGAGTATGTGACTTGTTGGTGAAACACTTCGACTTATATGATGTCGTTTTAGAAGTATCCCAGGTCGAATGTCACTGATCGGAACACCAAAGGACTTCACGATCAAGACATGTATTGATTGATGATCATGTTTCACCGGTCATGGATATAGGGATATCGAATCAATAATGTAAACACATGTTAGAGAACATGGGGTTGGATTGACCCACCTTGAGACACTATAGAGATTGTTATGATTCTATGTGTCATTAGTTGGTCTCAAGAAATGATGATGTATAATCCTTAGACCTGAGATCAGCATGATTCCCTACATGTGTAATAGCACTCTTAGGAGTTGCCAAACGCTGCTCGTAACTAGGTAGTTATAAAGGTAGCTTTTGGGTATGCTATGAAACATGCGGAGGGATATGACTGGTCGGATATGGGATTTGCCCCTCCTAACATAACGGGAGAGATGTCTCTGGGCCCCTCGATGTGATCGGACAAAGAAAGTGCATGGCCATGCCACTAGTAGTCGAAGTGTTCGACCACATAAGGTTATCCGACAATTTGATCGAGAAAATATTGAACAGTCCATGGATGACACATTATCTCACCTGGAGTTCAAACCAGATATCGTGAGGCAAAGGTAAAATACTAGAGTAAGTCGCTTAGTTCGATCGATCCGCATAAGTCGATGGTGATACAAGCAAGTCGTAGACCGATCGAACAAAATCACAGAGTGGTCGAAACCTGGTCGTAAGGAGTTATGAACTGTCGGGACCGAAAGTGCGAACTGGTCGTATAAAGATAGGACTCAGTCGTAAGTGATGAGGACCTAGTCGTAGATCATATTGCATTAAGGTACGTCCGATATAATTTATGTGTATTCGAATCGTTATGTCCTCGCTAGGGACCGCCATCGACTCGTGGTCGGAAAGGGTTTCGAGTCACAACCGATTACACATAAACCTAACAGTCACACACTTAATGGGATGGAACAAACCAAGATTTAATACGATTCGTTAAATATGTTCGGATAGGATCCGACACGGGCACTATATAAGGAGATGCTTGAGGCTAGTTTTCGGAAAAAGAGAGACACATGAGTTGTTTCCACCGAAACTGTAACATCCCAAGTTTTAGACTTGTGTTTCAAATGTAAGAAAATGAGTAGAAATTAAAAAAATTTCTTACATCATGTATTTCCTGTGTGTACTAAACAATTATTGTACAAGAGCTATGGAAATACATAGTCACAAGTCTTTGATCCAAATCTTGATCCTTCAAAACAATCTTGTCAAACCTTTTGATCATCTCAGGAAATATTTTTCTAAGTTCTTGGGTTGTGTGTGACCCCTCAAAAATTTCACAATTTTTAGAAATTGTTCGAGTATTTTTGGAGGTTAGTCAAACCCAATTAATTTTGGTCAAATCAGGCCAAAGACTTTGTGGAAATTTTGGAGGAAAAATATAGCACAAAACCTCGCAAAATTTACACAAGGTCAATAACTCAGCTAGCAAGCTTCAAAAATTTATAATTTTTGGAGTGAGTTTGGTATTCCAAATAAATCCCAAACTTCGATCGGTTCAAAACCCAAATTTAGGTCCGAGTCGACTGGGCTCGAGTCGGACCAGTCTGACCACCAATCGACTCGGCTAAGTCGAGTCGCTAGCGCCGCCTGCATCTTCTCGTGCGTGCGCGTGCCGGGCCGGGCGCGGATCTCCATCCAAAGGCCCTGCACTCTCCCTCGATCTCGATCCGCCGGGGTGGTCCAGCCACCGATCTCCATCCCGCGGTCACGACCTCCCCGACCTCCCGCGCGCTTGACCTCCTCTCGCCGGGTGATCCGGGACGTCGGGACCACCCGAGTGCATCAGGACGTCCGGACCTCCTCGCCCTCGTTTCTTCTTCCTCCCGACCTCCCGAGGTCCGGTCGCCATGGGTTTTCCCGCACCGCACATGTGTCGTGACCAGAGCGATTGGGAGCAGCGATAGGTCACCTTTGTCCTTCCCAACGGCTCCTCGCCTCGCAAAGCTTTAATTGCGGCCGACTTTGCCCGAAAGTCTCCCTTCCTGCCTTGTTTTGTCATCAGAGCTGTATGCACCTTGATCATTTCATTCCTCAGACTCACTTGTGGTTCACTTGCCATCTCAGCCTTATAGGTCACCGAGCCCATCCTCACTCTTTTGGGCACCATCTTCCTCAACCTTTCAGACCACCATTGTCGGGATTGGGAGCTCCTTGAAGCCATCCGAGCTCCAGTGGTCCCATCGAAGTTCTTGGCTTGTCAACTTGTCATCTTGATCACCTCAAGCTTTCTCTAACCTGCTGTGGTTAACCATCGCAGGGGTGGTCAAGTTGGGAGATTGCTTTTCGTGGTCGGGATCGCCTTCTTCCTCCGCGTCGGCAAGTACTTCATCGCTGGAATTCTTCGACTATCTCCGAGCTCCCCCGACCTCCCTGGTCCCCTCTCTGCACTCAGGTGCACATCCCTTAGCTTTGTTGTTGTTTTCTAGAGCTCGTGTAGTTTCGTAGTTGCCGTTTTAGCCTTCCTAGCCTATCTCCGGCTTGCCGGCGTTCAAGGCCGTCGCCGCCGGCGAGGTTGCCACCTTTAGCTCCATGATGATATTGATGTTCTATTCCAGTGTTTAGTTGGCGCCGGCGTGGTCCCTGTCGCCAGCGGCAAGCCGTTGAACGCGCTCCGGATTTTGCGGTGCAAACTCCCGCTGCTATTTTCTTAGGGCATTATTAATGCCCATTATTGCTAATCATTGGGTGCATTAATCATGTCTTAAATCGTGACGGTGTCACCAACGTGGGCCATAGGCTTAGAATTAAAATCCGTAAGTCATTAATGTCCCTTTAGATTCCTTTATTGCCAATCATGAGCAAAGATTAGTGTTGTCTTTAGCCGCCACCTTTGTCGTCCCGAGGACCCGCACTATTAGAAGCACCTTAGACCTCCTCGGGTTGTCTTGGCCGCCAATGACCTCCCGGGACTAGATCTGGGCCTTAGATTCATTTCTAGGAAAGCTCTAGTCCCGTGACCTCCTGTCGCTTGATCCCACCGCTTAAGAGCACCCCGATTTAGATCTGTGGTAGAACCTTTCTCGCAAAACCTTAAGTCTCCGGACCTCCTAGAGTTAATCTTGACCGTGAAAGACCACTCTAGATTAGCTCTTAGCCGTCAGATTCTCCCTCTGTAAGGTCTTTAGCCGCAGGACCTCCCCCTAGTTTTTATCCTAGCTGTCCATGACCTCTTCAAACTCAATCTAAGCCGCTAGTACCACTCCTGCGCAAAAAGACCCCTCCATGGTCATTTTGCAAAAACCACCCCTAGAGCCCCCCCCCCTCGGAGTCCTCTTTGTAAAAAAAAAGCCACCCCTGGTTTTTTACAAAGAAAACCCCGCTCAGGACCTCTTAGGCGCAATCCTAGCCATTCACGACCTTCCCGGATTTAGATCTGAGCATTAGATCTCCTTTGTAAAGTCCTTAGTGATGCGGCCACGACTACTAAACCTGTATGTGAGGTACATACGTGTGTGCCGAGTCCCCGCGCGCATGTGCCGTCAGATATCGCGTGAAACGTAACTCGTGGTCTTTGGCGTGCGAGCATCTTTGGTGCGCACGAGGAAGGGTCCGACCGGGCTCACACGAGGAAACGACGGAGTGTGGAAATCGAGATCTTTGGCCTAGTGCAAAGGATTGTGTGCGTGCATAGCAACCCATGTGCACATGCACGTATGCATTTAGGAAAGGAGTACTACATGCAAGGAAACCATAAAATAATGAGAGAGAAACAAGATTGGTTGGGATTGCATGGAGATAAAATACCCACGTGCCGCATGACTTCAAAAGCCTAGAAGAGTGCATGGTGTACAAGTTCACAAGAAGGAAGTCAATTTAGAAAAGAACAACCAGGAAGGAGATTATGGAGATACAGAAGATTTGAAGGCCTATACCTCCACGTCAAGAAAGAAGAGGCGTTTGCCTTTTATCTTCTCGCCATGCAAGGAAAGTGACATGCAAAGAGATAGGGCTGGAACTTTGATTCGGTTTTCCCCTCGTGCTTTCCTGTCTCTGCATGCATTAGGATGGGGCCCACCTGGCAGTCCGAATCTACAAGGAGAGATAGCGCACAAAAAGATTGAATCACTGATTAGTTTTAGGAGATAAGAAAACAAACCGAGATGTAAAAGGAATTGTTTTTCTATTTTGGTATTAGCTTATATTACATACATGTGTCTTTGCTATAAAGCTAATGGCCTTCGGCCGAATTGTTGAGTCAAGTTTGAGTTATGAAATAAAATACGCAGCGTGTTGGCCTTGATCGTTAGGGTTCATCCTGTTCTTGGTGTGTTCTTGTGAATTCCAATCTCGGATTTCATCGTGGCGTGGTGATTTCTAGGCGTGGTGCTAGGAGTTGCTCGCTGGATCTTTGATCCCTATTTCTCGCTCGTGTCTTGTGGTGTGCGTGGGGGCGAGAATTATCTATCCTAGTGCGAATTGCATCTTGTAATTCGTGCTTCACATATTTGTTCGGATTTCCACCGTGAAAGATCGGGCAACCTACGATTTAATCTCGCCTCAAGGTTGATCCGCATCGTGGTATCGAGCGCCAAGTTGTTCACGAGACGCTGAGTCGATTATCTATCCGATTGTCGCTTGCTGTTTGGAGGCGCCGCACGAGCTTGTCTCTGTCTTGTGTTCGTGCATTAAAGATCAAATATTGCTACTCTACCGGGAAATCAAGTTCAAATTGTTTATTGCATCCATAAGCTAGCTATTCGGCCGAGAGAACCGTGTTCGCTACATACATATATTCAATCTGGAATTTCAGCCTTGCTACGTTGGAATTGATTCCTTGAATCGGCTTGTGCGTCCGATCATTGGGATCTCTTTCTCTAGACCATTCACTGTGTTGTCGTTTTGGAGGTTCATCCGAGTGATTCTCTCTGCTGTTCGTGTGAGAGGCTGCCGGAGTTGACATCAAGTATCAAGTCTGCTTTGCTTGCCTACCAAAGTTGCGTTGGGAATTTCCTATCAAGTTCGAATTGTTCATTCATCTACATTGAGTTCATTCAATTACTGGTACTTGCTTTGTTTTGATTCGGATTCTTTGCGATTCAATACCAAGTGTGGAATTGTTTATTGCATCTCTACAGGTGCATTGATTACTTGGTGTTGGCTGCCAATTTTTATTGCATCTCACTATTTACTACCGAAGTGACGTTGGAAAATTTCAACATCAATTTTCTATTTGTTCTTTGTCGAGAGGGCTTCCACCATTGTGGCTGCGTGGGAAATCTGCCGCTTGTTCCTCTGCTTGTTGCGTGGGAGGTCAAGCCAACCTCATCGTTGTCTCTGATCGCTGAATATTGACATCGAAAGTGTCGGCTTGTCCCCGCCGAAAGACACATTGGTGAATTCATATGAGTTGCCGAGTTGATAACTGCATATAAACTGAGTTCATCGTTAGTTGGTGCTGCTGTCCTGTGGTTAAAATAATCTGATCATCAGTTTTTAGTGCTGCTATGATGTCTTCGGAGGAGAGCTTTAGGAAGTTGAGTTGCAACATCCTGTTTGAAGAGGAAGGCTACGGCGTGGATTGGACTTTCCACTCTCGCTGCAAAGTGAGGGAGATAGTTTGTACCATGTCGATTGACTGCGAGAGTTCGATTAATGCTGCTAGCATCGAACTAGTTGAGAAGTTGGGGTTGTCAATGATATCGCATCCGTAACCTTATGTATCAAGTGGTATTCCGGCGTGCTCAAGATCATGAACCAAGTCAAGGTATTGTTTTCATTGGGCAAATTCTCTTGTGAGGTTTTGTGTGATGTTATACCAGTCGCTATGGTTTCGTGTCATCTATTGTTGGGAGGACCGTGGTGCGAGCAACAAGGTGCGCATACGTAATTGGAGCACCTGTGGTTGTACCTTTGCATCTAAGGGTACACCGTTCCGTTTGCTTCCCATAGATGTCTAGTTGATTCAAGGTGATTACAAGAAGAAGCTGTTAGAAAGGAAGGCACGGGAAGAAAAAAAGAAGAAGGCCGAAACTATTGAAAATTGTTCAGCCTCCGTGCAAACTGCACAAGATGGTGAGAAGACCAACTCGAAACCGAGGACGGTTTCGCTTGAAGGAGGGGAGGATGAAGCGGCCACGACTACTAAACCTGTATGTGAGGTACATACGTGTGTCCGAGTCGCGGCAAGACAAAGTCGTATCTGATACGTGAAACGAGAACTGTAGTCTGGGCGTGCAAGAGCATGCCGGTGCACGAGGAAGAGTCTTCCAGCCACACGAGAAGCGACGAGTGTGGAACAATATGCTGGCCTAGTGCAAAGGATTGTGTGCGTGCATAGCAGCCCATGTGCACATGCACGTATGCATTTAGGAAAGAGTACTACATGCAAGAAACCATAAAATAATGAGAGAAACAAGATTGGTTGGGATTGCATGGAGATAAAGCAGTCCACGCCGCATGACTTCAAAAAGCCTAGAAGAGTGCATGGTGTACAAGTTCACAGCAAGGAAGTCAATTTAGAAAGAACAACCGGGAAGGAGATTATGGAGAGATTTGAAGGCTCATACCTCCACGCCAAGAAAGAAGAGCGCTTGCCTTTTATCTTCGCCATGCAGAAAGTGACATGCAAAAGATAGAGGTCGAACTTTGATTCGATTTTCGCAGTGCTCGTCTCTGCATGCATTAGATGGGGCCACTGCGCCTGAATCTACAAGAGAGATACACAAAAAGATTGAATCACTCGATTAGTTTTAGGAGATAAGAAAATAAATCCGAGATGTAAAGGAATTGTTTTTCTATTTTGGTATTAGCTTATATTACATACATGTGTGTCGCTATAAAGCCAATGGCCTTGGGCCGATTGTTGAGTCAAGTTTGAGTTATGAAATAAAAATACGTGTGCGTGTTGGCCTTCGGCCGTTAGGGTTCATCACAAGAACACACCAAGAACAGGATGAACCCTAACGGCCAAGGCCAACACGCACACGCATTTTATTTCATAACTCAAACTTGACTCCAACAATTCTACCAAGGCCATTGGCTTTTATAGCCAAAGACACATGTATGTAATATAAGCTAATACCAAAATAGAAAAACAATTCCTTTACATCTCGGATTTGTTTTCTTATCTCCTAAAACTAATCTACCGATTCAATCTTTTGTGCGCTATCTCTCCTTGTAGATTCTGATCTGCTGTGGGCCCCATCCTAATGCATGCAGACAGAAAGCACGAGGGGAAAACCGAATCAAAGTTCCAGCCTCTATCTCTTTGCATGTCACTTTCCTTGCATGGCGAAGATAAAAGGCAAACGCCTCTTCTTTCTTGGACGTGGAGGTATAGGCCTTCAAATCTTCTTCAGATTCCATAATATCCTTCCGGTTGTTCTTTTCTAAATTGACTTCCTTGTCGTGGAACTTGTACACCATGCACTCTTCTAGGCTTTTGAAGTCATGCAAAGACGTGGACTGTTTTATCTCCATGCAATCCCAACCAATCTTGTTTCTCTCTCATTATTTTATGGTTTCTTGCATGTAGTACTCCTTTCCTAAATGCATACGTGCATGTGCACATGGGTTGCTATGCACGCACACAATCCTTTGCACTAGGCCAAAGATATCGATTTCCACACTCCGCCGCTTCTCGTGTGAAGCCCGGTCGGACCCTTCCTCGCGCGCACTCAAAGATGCTCGCACGCCAAAGACCATGTGTTCTCGTTTCACGCACAGATACGACAAACAGTGGCGCGCGGGACTCGCAGCACACGTATGTACCTCACATACAAAGTTTAGTAGTCGTGGCCGCATCACTTAGTCTCCTGACTCCTTTGCGCCGATCCGACCTGCTCAAGACCTCCTAGGTCTAACTGAGCCGCCCGATCTCCTCCCGCCAAAACCTGTCAGATAGGACCTCCCGAGCAGATCTTGGCCATCCAAGACCTCTCGTAAATCCACCGATCAAGACCTCCTCCGAGATCTTGACCGCCTAGGACCTCATCCTTTAGATCCGTAGCTTTAGGACCTCCTCTCGCTTGATCGTGACCATTAAGACCTCCCTTTGCGAGATCTTAGCCGCCAGACCTCCTGGGTGAACTTTAGCCGAGGACCTCCTTTGGATATCTAGACCGTTAGGACCTCCCGAGAGATCCCGGCCGCCCGCACTCTCCTCCGTAAGTTTAGCCTTAGACCTCCCCTAGTGCTCGGGACCGCAGATCTTGATCTAACGGCCACGACTCCGTTAGGCGCGAGGACCTCCTTTGCGTGCGCTGTGCATGCACTGGTCGTGGCCGTTGGATCCAATCTCAACGGTCTAGACCTCCCCAGAGCGGGAGGAGGTCTTTTGTGCGCTGTGCTTTGAGGCCCGTGGCCTTGCGATGCAAGATCAACGACCCACGACCTCCCCGTATTCATTCAGTTCATTTGGACCTCCCAAGAGCTCAAATTTTCTAAGTTTGGTTTGTTTCAAATTTCAAAAGTGCATAACTTTGTCATTTTAGCTCCTTTTTGAATGATTCCAATTGTTGTAGCTCTGTTATATAATGAACTTTAATCTGAGAATGAATTTAGTAATCATATGTAGCGTAAAATGATATAAACTGCATGAACTTGTATAATATAAAATGGTTGTCTAGAAATTCATTGAAAATTTGTAATATGCATAACTTTTTCTCTGTAAATCCAAACTGAGCAAACTCAACTTGGTAAAATTTATCTGTAGACATGCTTTGTTATGAACTAGGCCTTGTCTTTATTCATGTTCCTGAAAAGTGATATATGCTAGTTTTAGAACTTAGAAAAATCATAACTAATTCATTATAACTCCAAATGATGTAAACTCAACTTTGCTGTTCTTAGGATGACCTTAGCTACCTACCATAAAAATTTCAGATTCCAGATCATTCTAGAAATTTTTGCCATGAACAGTAACCGAAATTATTTTAATTAGGATTTTTCAGGCTGAGAGAAATTGTTTAGGGCATAACTTTTTCATGCTAAGTCCAAATGGAGCGATTCTTGTTTCTAAAATTGTATAAAATCAACCTCTAGATGCTGTATAAATTTTATGGGATTTGGATGTTCTTTGCTGTTGAGTTCCTTTTGGGTGTTCTTCGTTCTTATTGGTTTTATCGCCTTTTCTCGTTAGGTTCCGAAGAATTTATTGAACCTGAGCACTCCCCTCTGCAGCAGGACCAATCCCAGCAAGGCAAGCAGTTTGATCATGTTAATTCCAGTATTTTAAGTATTTATGTTGATTACAAATTCTATGTATGCATTGCTACTTTGTGTTAAACTATTGTCGTTAGTTGACCTATTAGATGCATTTCCTTAGGCAAATGATTATCCTTTACTACCATGAGCCTAGGTTATTGCTGTGATTAGAGTTCGTGGATGAACTCTTGTCACTTAGTAGTTTGCAAATTAATTGCTTAGCCATGCTTAGTTTCCGGTAGAAATGGGCGGTTATCGACTTGTCGATAACCTTGATCACATAAAACTTATTATGATCTATGATTTCAGCCTTGTGCCATGTCTACTTATGAAAACTAAAACTGAAAATAAAATAATTTAGACTTGGGCACAATGGTAATATGGTGTGATTTTTGGGTGTGACTGGAATGGTGCCCGAGTCAATTAAGGACCGAACATCTTGTGAGTACCGTTATCCGAGCAATTTGTGCGTATAACCACACTAGAGGGTATGGGACCTCTCTTGACTTAGTACTTTGGCGTGTATTGGCTTCGGTCGCAGGAGTCGCAGGAGGGATGGTGTTGGGAGCATTGCAGTGTCCGAAAGGCTTTCCCCGTGATGGCTGGTTGTCTTTCGGCTTGCAATGTAAGCGTATGAGTTTCTATCCATACGAGCGACTCGTGGTTAATACACAATATTAGAAAGCGTCTCGTAGGACTTAGCCGTGCCGGCATACCTTCTAAGTGTGCTTTGTGGCTTAAAGGCGATGCGAAGTGTGGGTACATTGGTACACCCTCGCAGGTTAAAACTATTCGAATAGCCTCGCCCTAGGTTTTGGACACGCTTGGGTAAGCTTTTCAAGAGGTAGACTACAACCTTTTAATTAAAACTTGATGGGTGGTACGAATCGGGGATTCGTACTATGTTGTGGTGGCTATTGGGATAGTCACTTCCAGGTGGTTACTTGCATTTATTATTAAATTCGTTGTTATATTCAACATCAAAACAGATTTGCAAACTTGCTTTTAAATGTATTACATTATTGCAAATAAAGTTGTCTTTGTGCAAAATGAGACATATAACCTCCACTTAAATAAGCCTGTATGTAGCTTATGAATAGGTCTGCTATTCCACACGTTAGTCTTGCGAGTACCTTTGTGTACTCAGTTATCTTGCTTAAATGTATTTATTGCAGAGGAAAAAGGTGAGCTTGATGGGCCTCACTTTTGTGAGCTTTGTTGTGGTAGCTTATGGGCGACTAGCTTATGCCCTGGCCGGTTGCCTTGTGGGCTGTGTGGCTAACCGGTCGACTTTTGTTCTAGCCATCTCATGGCACCTTTTGCTTCCGCTGTCATTCTTGTATGTTGTGCTATTTGGCCGGTCGGCTCTTTTGTAATAACTTACTTTATCTATGCCCTTTGCTAGACTTGTTAATGTATGTTGTATGGAAATTATGTGTAATTTTGTGATGATGGGCATGTGCTGCAATGCTGGGAAGCATATGTCCATCGAGGCTTAGAATGTTTAATTAGTAATGCTAGAACCATTTGGAGGTTAAGTGTTACTAGTTAAATATTTCGGGTCCTCATAGAAACCCTAGCCGCCATCTTCTTGAGAGAGCCTTCCCGTGCGACTTGGTGCTAGCACACCGGCGTATGGTTGTTCCTTCTCAGGACGTGTGGATACCGTAGAGGCGCTACTGCGGTCGCAGTTGCACTAAGGACGATCCGCGATCTTCACAAGGAACTGTGGAGGCTGCTGGAGGAGACGATCGACTACGAGGACGTTGGACTATCATCTACGACCACTACATCGGCGCGCTCATCGCCTGGACTAGGTCGCCCGACTCTACTTCACGCATCTTCTCAAGGCTCGTGGCAATGATCTGTGATCATCTATCTTGCTTGGCATCCTGGTTTACGTGGTAGAAATTTTGAATTGTTGCTAGCGTAGCCTACCCGTATCCCTTCACCATGCTCTAGGGGCTTGCTTAAGACCATACAAGGCTTTGGATAGCTTGAAAACATGATGTGGATGCTTGGGATTTTCAAAGCCTGGGGGTTGCCTAACATACACTTCCTTCTCTATAAAACCATTCAGAAAAGCACTCTTGACATCCATCTGATACAGCCTAAAACCCTTAGACGCAGCAAATGCAAGCAGAATATGAATAGCTTCTAGTCTAGCAACTGGAGCGAAGGTCTCATCAAAATCTAACCCCTCAACTTGGCTAAAACCCTGAGCTACCATCCTAGCCTTGTTTCTAACCACAGAACCATTCTCACTTTGTTTATTTTTAAACACCCAACGGGTTCCTATAACATTACGACCACTAGGAGGTTCTACAAGGTTCCAGATCTTGTTCCTCTCAAAGTTTTCTAACTCCTCATACATGGCATTAACCCAGCTAGAATCAAATAAAGCATGTGATATATCGCGGGATTTGAAAGAAGCAACAAATGCAGAATGAGAGTAGAGACTCGGATCGTGATACCTAGATCGAGTGACTCGCTTATGAAGATTACCAATCATCCGATCCGGAGGATGACGCCTCTGAATGTGAAGTGGAGCACTCGGGAGAGACAACATCTCTTCGACCTCCGCAGGTACTGCTGATGAAGAAGATGTAGCAGGAGCCTCAATTGGAGGTGAAGCAATGAAAGGAGTTACGAGCTTGGACAACTTGGACAGAACATCGGCAATAGGTGGAGGAGCGAGATCAAGTTCATCCTCCTCTTCTTCAACAAAATGCTCTCGTCACCGTAAGTCACTTGAAACATCGGATCTAGCCTGTGGCTAGTCTCATCAAAAGTGACATTGCATGTCTCCTGCATGCATGTTAGTTTCAACATTAAAACCCGAAACCCTCGAATGTGTAGGATAACCTAGAAATAAACCATCAAAAGTCCTTGATTCAAATTTATCTAGGTTTCCTGTCTTGAGAATGAAACACTTAGCTCCAAAAACTCGAAAATGAGAAACAGAGGGTTTTCTACCAAATCGAAGCTCATAAGGAGTCTTGCCCAAAGACGGTCTCAAGAAGACACGATTTGCAATATGGCAAGTTGTAGTAATAGCTTCGGCCCAAAACCTCCTCGGAGTGCTATACTCTTCTAGCATCGTCCTAGCCATCTCGACTAAGGTTCTGTTCTCCCTTTTCATAGCGCCATTTTATTGAGGGACGTGTGGAGAAGAGAACTGATGCACAATTCCGCTCTCAGCACAAAAAGAGGAAAACGAGGCATTCTTGAACTCCGTGCCATTGTCACTACGAATCGCTCTCAAGGCACCAGGAAGTTCAGAGGCCAAACGAATAGCAAGATCATGATAATGACCAAAAAGCTTCATCCTTCGAAGCAAGAAAGAACACCTAAGTGTATCTCAAAAAGTCATCAACTATGACAAGAATGTACCACTTGCCACCGATAGACCGAACCCTAACAGGATCAACAGTATCCATATGAAGCAACTGTCCCGGTCCGTCAGTCATGACCATAGTCACTGAAGGGTGTGAGACGGCAACTTGCTTGCCATGCCTACAGGGCGCACATACAGCATCCTTGATGTCTTTGAGTTTGGGAAAACCTCTCATGAGATCAAGGTTGCTAACTCGCGTCAGATGATCAAAACTAATGTGCCCCAAACGTCGATGCTAAAGCCAGAACTCAGAAGAAGGTGTAATCAAACATTTAAGAGAACCAGCAAGAGATTTAGAAAAATCAGCTCTAAATATCCTAGCAGCTCTATAAATCCCAAAAACGAGCTCACCAGCTGAATCAAGAACCCGACAAGTTTTTTTCTTAAATATAGTCTCATAGCCATCATCAAGAAGCTGTGAGACAGAGAGTAAGTTAAATATGAGCTTGTCCATAAGGGCGACGTCCTTTAGGATGAAATTGTCGTTCACCCTAATTGATCCCGTTCCTTCAATCCGCCCTTGAGTATTGTCTCCAAAGGTGATGAAGACATCACCTGTCGACCGCGTGAAGGAGGTGAACCATTTTGAGTCTCCGGTCATGTGGCGTGAACAGCCGGAGTCGACGAACCACATGTCCTTCCTTCCGCGGCGATCCTGAAAATCAAGGCACAGAGGAACGATGTGTCTCAATGCTGGGTTAGTTAAACAAGACTTGGGAACCCAAAGATCGAGACACACGTCATGAGTAGTATGCAAAGCAGAAATGCTATCCTTGATTCTATTTGAAGTTCTGTTATGAGCAATGGTTACTCTAACATGAGAGTTATCCTGTCTAAGAGCATGATGATGATTAGCATGTGAAACAAATCCTAGACCAGGTTTCTTCCTTTCTAAATTACTACATCTAACAAAAGCTCTAGGTTGATTGGATGAAATTCTAGCAAAGTTTCTCCTGTCATTTTTCAACCTACGCCAACAGAACTCAACCAAATGCCCATCCTTCTTGCAATAGGTGCAATGGTACTTGGTACCACTGGGAGAAGCACCTTTTGACTGAACAGATGGTTGGGCAAAACCTGCAGATTTGAAAATGATCTTTGTAGGTTGGATATCGAATTCAACTAAGCCATTTTTCAAATTTTGAATGTCATTAGATTTGTCTTGAGCAAAGTTGTATCCTAACCCTTCCTTCTTATAAGGAGTTTTTGACTTGTCAAGAATCATGTTTAACTGTTTCTTACCTTTAGAGAATTTTTCTAAGGAATAAGTCTGATTTACTCCCCTGAACTATCAGAAAAATATGGTTTACCCCCTGAACTAGAAAACCTATTATTTAACCCCTTGAATTTGCGAGAACCAGCCAAAAAACCCCTCGGGCAGGTTTGCTAGGGTGGTTTTGCACGCGTGGCAACGGTTTTGCTGACGTGGCACAAATTTTGCCACGTGGACGTCCACGTCACCCTCTCTCTTCTTCTCTCTCTCCCAGTCAGCCCTTCTTCTTCTTCTTCTCTCTCTCTCCCTCCATTAACAGGAGGGCCCCATGGCTTAGTGAGAGAGAGAGAGAGATTCACAGGGAGAGCTCAAGGCCAAAACAGGGGAGGCTCGGGCCGGTTTGGAGCGGCGGTGGAGGTGATGGCACTAGCCGTGGATGGCAAAAATGGAACCAGGGAGGTAAGGTGGTCCTAGGAGTGGTGGTGGCGTGACCGGAGTTGGACGGTGGGGCCCGGCGACAGCAGGCGGTGGCCGGCCGTGGAGGTGACATGGTGAGGCTACGCTCGGGTGTTTTGGAGGACTAGTTAGGAGAAGCATGAGCTTGAGTGAGTCACATGGAACTCACCGAATGGTCGCCAGACGGGAAGCTCCGAGTGTGCGGCGATGGTGACTCGGTGCGCGCGGCGGTTCAATGTGGAGGCGTGCATGGAGGAAGAGAGCACAAGTGAGTGCTAGGGGGAGGTAAAGAGAGTCTAGGGGATGCTCACGGAGAGAAGAATCAGGCGGGGGCTCGCTGGAGGAGGCGTGGCAATGGTGATGGCGGATTTGGCCGGAGCCGAGGAAGAACGCGATGCCGTGATGCTCTAGTGGTAGAATCCTTAAATTGAGTGAGGGCTTTTGCTCCTCGTGGTGTAGGACGCGCCGTGACGCGATCGGGGATGGCCGGAGTTCACCAAAGCAGCTGGAAAGCTTGGAGGCGGCGCGGCAAGGCCGAAATGGCATTCGGAGCTTGGCTCGATTGGAGCTCCGGAAAGAAGGGAAATGGAGAGAGAATGGCAAGGAGATGAAGAGGAGGTGAGGCTCTCTGGGCTCAGCTTATATAGAGAAGGGGGGCGGAGGAACCGAGTGAATCGGTGGCTTTGCTTCAGAGACGTCGAGGCGGGTTGACCACGGTGCATGGACGTGGCGACCAGGCAGGGCCGAGCATGGACACGACATGGGCGTAGGAAAATCGCTGGTGCTCGGCGAAACGAAGCGAGCAAGTCGAAGCCGGGCGCGGAGGCGCACGACGCGTGGCCTGGTGTGAGCTAGGCAGGGCTGTGGGAGAAGAAGGCTAATTGGGAGAGAGAGAAGAAGAGAGAGAGTGACGTGGACGTCCACATGGCAAAATATGTGCCACGTCAGCAAAACCACTGCCACGCGTGCAAAACCACCCTAGCAAACCTGCCCGAGGGGTTTTTTGGCCGGTTTCACAAATTTAGGGGGTTAAATAACCAGTTTTGTAGTTCAGGGGGTAAACCAGACTTTTCTGATAGTTCAAGGGAGTAAACCGGACTTTTTCCTTTTTCTAATGTGTTTTAAGGTAAGCAATTTCTTTTCCAAAGCTAACACATGACTCACAAGTTTTAGCATCAAGCATCTTCTTATAAAGAACAACTTCAAGCTTAAGAGCTTCACATGAAGCACAAGTAGCAGAAACAATACTGTCCTTAAGCTTGGCATATTTAGCTCTAGCTGCTTCTACAACATCATGTACTTCACGTTCACGTTCTAAGCAGACAGAGCAAAAGCTAGATTCAACCACATCAGAGACAACCAACTTGCTAGACTCTAAGCATTTTTCACAAGGAGCAGATTTAACTTCAATTAGCTCAGTCCTAGAACTTTCAAGTTGTTGCAAAGCAATATCATGAGCAGATTGTAGTTTAGCAAATTCAGAATGTAAAGCATGATAAGATGAACATTCATCAGATTCAAGACTCTTAGCATTCACAAGTTCTAATGTGAGTTTATCTACTTGTGACTCTAAATCCCCATTCCTAGCCATGATAAACTTTAAAGCCTTATCCTGACCTAGCATTTGCTCAAAGATGATTTCGCATCTAGCAGAAAGAACATCATAGGAAGGAGATACCTCATCGTTGTCATTAATGTCGTCGGAGTCGGTCATGAAGCACATGCCGGTGAAGTCTTTGGCCTTCCCTTTCTTGTCTTGAGGGAGCTCCTCCTCCTTGTCCTCCTCGCTCCCGGAGTCCACATCGCTCATGGATCGACCTCCAAGAGCGCAAGAACCCGGTGAGCAGCCTTCCTGAGCTTGGCCTCATCAAACTTGGACTTGCGTCCCTAAGGCTTCTTCCAAGCTGATTTTTCATCCTTATGGTTGCTCTTCCCTTTTAGCTTGGGGCAATTTGCCCGGATGTGATTAAGCTCGAACAACCTCCCATACACCTCGTCCTTCGCTCTGAAGAAACACACGCATGCGGTTCTTCCAATAGGCATAGTCGTGCCCATCGAAGATATGCGGTTTGGAGGAGTACTTATCCATTGCCAAGTTCAGTGACTGGTTAAGATCAAGATTGAACTAACCGGGCTCTGATACCACTTGTTGGACCGAAAAGGCAACTAGAGTGGGGGTGAATAGGAGCTCAATCAATTTTTTTGCTTCAATAACGGATTCAAACGTGATATTGACTCCCATAGCTATAGGAACTACGAAGATCAATATATATAAGCATAGCGGAAGACTTGTACTGAATCTCTTTCAAACACCCCAAAAAATGATCAAAAACACAAAAATCAGCCTAATGAACAGTACTAGCGGTCAGACCAGTGAACAGTAAATATGCGGTCATACCGATAAACAGTGCGTGGTCAGACCGGTGAACAGTAAAATCAGGCGAATAAATAGTAAACAGCCTGAAAAATGAAATCGAAAATCGACGTAACTTTTGATCCGTAAGGCCAAAACTCACGAAATTTGAGACACACCTTCTCCAAGATATTAGGAACCTATTCCAATCAAAGATTACAGAGATCCATGCCAAAGTTCCTATCTTTTTCAGTTTGAACGAAGTGTGCTCCAAAATCGAGCAAAAATTGAAATATGATCTAGAGACTTGCTCGTGGGTGATTGATGATCAAGATGACCCTAGATGGGTTCCCACATATTGCAGCAAGTTAGATCACAGCAAGAAACCAACCAAAAATTCACGGATCAAAGAAAGACTCAAAATCATCAAATAGAGAGAAAGAAAGCAAATAAACCCATATTTGAGAGAACTTTCTTTGGATTGATTTGATATGGTATTGGTTTACAGCCACTCCATCAATAGAGGACAAAGCTCAAGACATGAGCACGAAATCAAACCAAAACTCTCTAGAACCCTAACCTCCAACTATCTTCTCCCTAAGCACAAGAACAAAAACTAGGGTTTTCAAATATGAAAGATTGAGGGGGTGCAACCACCTCTCCGCCACGTGTAGGTTGATCCAACGGCTCTCATCATGTTGGCAAGTCTCTCCCATCCGGCTCCCACCGAAACCACCATGGCACTTGCACCGACCCCCGCGCCGCTTGATTCAACTAGTCGCACCGAACTGTCCGTTCGGTCACCCTTGTCTATTTTGCACCTTGCTTGAGTCCATTGACCTCACCCGGCATCGTCGATCGTTCTGAACCTCAACTCTCCAAGCCTAGTCCCGATCATCCTCGCCGTTGATCGTCGTTGACCACCAAGCAACCTGCACAACAATAGATAAGTAAATTGAATCCAGGAACAAGTTCTTCACAACTTGTCACACGTTAGTCAAAACATACATCATGCAACACATATGCCATGAAACCCATGAACTTGACCTAACAGCATTCCAAACTACGACGAAAACGCGTGTTCGACAAACCGTTAACGACATTGCCAATTGTAACATCATCCAAAGATCATGAGCATATCCGCATGATATTCACAGGATCAAGGATGTATCCAGGTTCAGGGCCCTCATGATGAGAGTAATATAGCCCTACGTCCTATCAAGTATCGAACTTGAATGATCAAGCCGTACTATATTTATATTGATGATTATTGGAAGTAGAGAGTGTGTTTACAGAAAGCGTATTGGTTGTCGACTATTGATTATCAAATGATTTTGTCTATCGCTCATTTCGACCCTTGTCCTCGCCATTGCGTTGCCTTTTATAGTGTTCCCTTGGCAACAACCGCTTCCTGCCAAGAAATGCCTCTTTATAAATTAACTGTTGTTGTAGAGACGAATGCCATAGTTGTAACTTCCTTGGAGTGATGTTTGGTGGAGCACTTCCATGTGGATTTCAATACCTTGAAATTCTCCTAGGTGAAAATCAACCATCAACCAAATTGGAGTTTTGTGAATTGGAAATAAGCGGTGTCTTCCAAGCCTATTGTGAGTGTGGCATTTGATTGCCATCACATCTGTTCTTGGCGGTAGTGCTCGAACATTTTGAGAAAGAATTGGTGAATCTGACATCTAACTCTATCACAATGCTCAGTGTCTTCGTCTACCTCGGCGAAGCATACTTTGGAGATATCTAAAGATCCGGATATCTTTAAGTACTAATATGGCACGTTGAGAAATATCGGGATGATCACCGGAAGTGCTTCCTTGACCCTCCATGACGAGAATATAAAGGAGTACATCCATACCCATGTATATCAAGTTTTCTTGGTCTATATAGAAGAAGAAGTGGTTCTACATGACCTTAACCATTGACGACCGATCGCACGCCGCAAGGAAGGCGCGGTGAAGAAGTCGTGGGAGATGACCTTGGGTAGTGATGACCTTGGGTAGTAGTGGTCGGATCGCTCCCTTCATCAAGGCCATCAACCTCCTTAGAGAGCAGGGACTGACCATATGGCACATGGTACACAATTTCATCACGCGCCGCACCAACCCCCTAAAGAAGCGAGAACGCCCCATGTGGGCATACTCGGAGTCAACGACACGACCAAATACTACAAGGATGGTGATTGTCCTTAGCCAAAACTATTCACAATATTTTCTTTCGAGTAGATTCGACTAAAGTTTTATATGCGGACTTGCCATCGGCGAAATTGTCAACCGAAGTCAAGAACATCGTGAAGTAGCACGAGAACAAGGAAAGGATCCTCAAATTCTAGTTCTCATCCCTTACAATGATAGGAACACCGATTGAAGGTAAGCTTCATCAATCAATATTAATTTGGGTGATCGATACTCAAAGCTTCGATCGCTAAATAGTTTAATTTTCCTTTCCACGGCTTGTAGGCATGCGGAGTCCTTGGGACGATAGTGATATCGACACAGGCTCTGCAGAGAAAGACTCGAGAGGATGAAGATTGTGTTCATCCGAGCAAAAGTGTCGTCTAATGGCGATGATAGACAAGAAGGCGGTGAGTGATTGGTGCCTTTGTCGAAAATCCCGGTCACTTCTTCACGCAGCGGTAGTAGGAGAGGAAGAGAAGGGAACAAGGTGGTGGAACCTAAAAGGAAGGTTCCACACTTGAAGGTACCTTTCTATTATGACACTGCAACATACTCAGTTTCCCCTACTCTTGCCTATTGCCTATCGATGATCGGAACACGGGGTTCCCTATCGAGCTTATCTAGGAAAATAATATGAGAGAACAATCTAAATGAAGACCCTTTATTGATGTAGACAAAATGAATGTATAAGAATACAATGGCGATGTTACAGGATTGATCAAATGATCGTATGGAGTCATTGAATGATGAACATATGATGTGATATTACAGAATATGAGAGCTATCCCCTTTATTGGTATTCAAGGGGTAGTAGTTAATGTCGCTAAAGGAGTCTCTTATCTTCACACACGTTCCTTTGTTGATTCTTGAACCATCATGTCTCTTAGTCAACTTTTGTAAGTTGCCAAATACGCTAATAACCACTCTCACATTAGTGACGTGAGAAACTGTCATGTTCTCGATCAGTTTGTTGGTCAAGGATGGCCCAAAATCGTATGGTTGGTCGGGTAGTGTCCATAGTTGGTCGTCTCATGATCCAAACTGGTCTGCGATCAGTTTGGCCGTAATAAAGGGGATTAGACTTCTTTTAAATACGCCTCTATGTATTTCATTGAGGAGATTATATCCCTACTTTCGTGATATGAACAGCATGAGTACCCCTTGAGTACCTCTCTTATAGGGGACTCCTTCGACCAAAGTATACATCTTGTCCTTTCAGATACCCAATCAGCTTTTGCATCATCATCAGGTATTGTACCATTCTAAAGATACTCGTAGATAAGATTCATCCACGTATCCTTGTACTCTAGTGATACAACCTCACTCGAAGATGCCTCCGATTCGTTGACGAGAGATGGCTTTTCAAGTTGCTCCAAAAAAACTCCTTGTGGGATGGGCGATCGGGAGTAAGCCATTCGGACCAACTAGTCAGCTAGAAAATTATCCTTTCGAGTAATGTATTGTACCTCGAGACAAAAAAAATGCCTTTCAACCATTTAAACTTTTGATAAATATTGGTACATGGTAGGATTAGCTAATGGACAGCTCGGAGGTTGGCCAAAAAGGCTCGACACCCGGTAATAGGCTCATAACATCTCATTTGTGTGAAAGATGGGTTGTCATTGGTAGGCGATCGGTTGCCGTGATGGACAACTAGCGCCGATCCCAATCAGCCATGGACATTCACCCTTCTGGGGTAGTTGTACTCGCTATCCAGCCTATGACGTAAGTCTCCTATGAAGAGATGTGGTTGCCCACTTCTTTGAGGATGTTGATTATTTTTGGCGGGAGGCAGTGTACTGTAATACTCCGGAAGTGTGAGAAGTCAAGAATCGGGTAAATTAAATTTAATCGGTAGAGAATTATTTAATCGGGGAAGAGTTTAATTTCAGAATTCAGCAAAGACAAGAAAAGAGAGGGGTTTTTCTGTGTTTTCTCACCTACTTGGGCCTGGGCCTTGGCCCATCTGGCCCTGTAGTGGCCGGCCAAAGGGGGGGAGGAGCCACCTCCCCAAACCCTAGCCGCCCCTCCCCTTTTCTCTCCTCCCACTTGCAGCCGCCCCTTCTCCTCACCCTTGGCCGAATCCTCCCCTCTCCCTTGCGCCTCCCCCCTGCCCTGGTGCTGCTCCCTCGTGATTCCCCTTCGTCTAGGCTGCCGCCCCTTGCGCAAGAAGGAGAAAGAGAGGAAGAGAAGAAGGAGAAGAAGGAGAAGAAGTCTTGTGTGGGGATTGGTTCAGCGAGTTCTAGAGGTTCTACAAGGGTAACGAGATGCCTTCCTCGCTGTTTGATCCTTAGTAGATGCGAAACCGATTAGAATTGTTGGTTAATTGTTGGGCTGCAGAAGATTCAATTCTGTCCAGAACCTTGCGTGGGTATTTTCGTGTATTTAGAGGCTGAATTTTAAGATTCCATCTACTAGAGATAGGTGGGTTATGTCGTTATATTTCAGTATCATGAAGATCACTCGATTCGAGGTCTGAGTCAAAAGTTATGGTCGATTTAGTATCTGCTGCCAGAAATCTGACGAGAATAATCTGTCTGGATATTTCCTAAAATATGAAAGGAAATTGGTGGAATCTGAAAGTTCACACAACTAGGTTATTGTAGGTAATTCGATAACCTTTTCAGATTGATAAAGAACGATCAATTCGGGTTACCTATTAAAAGTTATGGTCATTTTAGTTTTGCTGTTCGATTGTGTAGGCAGTTTCTGTACTGAAAGTTCAGACAATGGTTAGCCTAATATTTTGGCCGAATTGGATTATCCTGTCAACTAGAGTATTGTAGATTAGTCAGTTAAGAATCTACAGAAATTGGGTTTACCTCTTTTGACTTCCAGATCATGAGTTATGTCATTTACCGTGCTGCTGTCCAGAAGCGGTATATGGCAGGAAACGTTGTTTTCAGTTTCAGCTTTGTAAACTCGTTTTGAGTCGTCAAGTAGCGATGTAGAATGCCGATTAGTAGCGCTGAGTATATTATGTCTTAATTGAAATTATTTTACCTGTTTAGGAGGTGAAGCCTCAGGTTTAGGAGTATCATCTTTGCCGGCTAACGCGTCGCATCGTGGAAGGCAAGTAAATGTAGCGGTTGTGCTACGGTTTAACCCGTTGTTCTTACTACTTGCACTATGCATGATTAACGTAATGTTAAACGATATGCCATGGTTACATGTTTTCTAAGTATGAATGTGGTAGCAAGATATTAATCAATTGCTATGTTTGGATGAGTTTGGGTAGTATTGTGGTAATTTGCTTAATGAGCCAAATGCGGAATATGAAAATAAAATCAAGGTGGATATGTTGATAATTCCTTGTGGTTACATTCATGATGATCATGTTGTGGTCTATGTGGTAGAATTCCCTTTAGATCATTGCTTTTGATCTTGGTGAATCAGTGGGGTTATGTGGTAATGGTTTTATGACACAATGGTATTGTGCTTAATGAGACACATGTGGATTATGAGGAAGTATTCATGATGAGTATGTTGTTGATATTTGAGGTTAAATTCTTGTGGTTTATGATAATCATATCATTCATGGCATGTCATAACATTTGCATTGTGGATGTCGCGCTTATAGCGCGATCCGTCACCAGACAACATCGTGCATTGCAGTAGCACGATGTACACTTTTACCTTATTGGGTAAAGGTGCAGTGGAGCATAGCATGCATATGCATTACATTGTGGAAAGATCATTTGCATACTTATGCAATATATTGAGGTGAAGTTATTTTGCAAACAAACGCAACTTCATAGTTGCAATGTGGAAATTGACTCATGAGAGTCTCTTGTGGTATCGATAATATGGTTGTGGTGGTGGAATGGGGTTCATCCCTTGTGGTATGGTAGAGGTTGTGATTGTGGCATGAGATTCTTCTCTCTTGTGGTAATTGTTGATAGCGATTGTGGATGCGAGAAATAGTAAAGTTATGAGGTAAAACATGTTAATACTTTATTGTCATTGGTAGTGGTAGTGGTGAATAATATGAAGCGGTTGATCAAGATTCAATTGTTGATATTTTACTATCATTGGTAGTAAATATGGTTGAGGCTATAATTGTGATCATTATGGGAATTGGATATTGATGCTTAATATCTTTGTAGTTAAATTAGCTTGTAAATGAATGTGGATTCACATTATGGATGTGGACATATGGATACTTTAATGTTGTTGTATATTTGTTTGTAGTCCGAATAGCACATTAAGCAGTTTGCTTCTGAGATTTTATCTCACCTTTTGTTTCTTTCCCCTTTCAGTGATTCTTAAGCATTCACAGGATGGGTAGAGTGGCACTACAATAATGCACTCAATTCATAGATTCATGCTGTAATAAAGTTGAGAGGAAATTAGCCTAATGACTAGCTATTCGCGAGTGTTCAGTTGAATTATTATTGATGAATTTGTGGACTACACTTGGTTTAATCTGCTAGAGGTTGTTTAATTATTGAACTTGTTACCGTTATCTTTATTCCCTTAGTTGTTTATGCTTCCGCTTAGTGCTTCTTGTCTAGAGTTGCTGCCGAATTAATTTTGTCTTGAAATTATTGGCTAGCTGTAGAGTGGTTAGGTAGCATTCCAGGGTAATGTGGATCCTGGGGTGTTACATGTACGGTGGTCCCTTTCCTGCCCTTCCTCCTGATGAGTCGATGGATCGATGAATGGTTGTAGTCTGGGATGTTCTCGGTCCCTTCTCCTATGTCCAGAGCTATGAGATAGACTAGACTCGGAGGGAGTTATCCTGGTTTGATGTGAGACCCCGGTTTATTTAGCTTGTAATGCTTAGTCCTCTATTGACTCTAGCATTACAAACAAAATTTACCGTGCCTCGGGAAAATGTATACTTCTCAGAATTGCAGTATACACACCCTTTTACAAAACATTGCATCAATTTCATACAACACATATAACTGAAGCTTGAACTTTACAAGCAAAAGACATATATAATAGTTATTACAAAGGAGACCAACCGATTCCCAACAAGCTAAAGAGTTAGAAATAACAGCGGAAACAAAATGCCATAAGATGGCTAAGAAAAAAGCCAACCGGTTCGTCATACACCCATAAGGTAATTCGACCGGGCCGCCAAGCTAGTCGTCCACACCGCAGCAAAACTCACAAAAGTCGATCCCTTGGGGATCCCTTGGGGCTCTATCACATGACCTCCAGCAGGTTCCATCCTATGAGTACGAGCAAAGCCGGCCGACATACGGGCCTAGCGTCTCGCCCCATAGTTGGGTACACGCCCTGGTACTTCCAGAAGATGGTACATAGGTGGTGCTGAAGCATATAGGGGAATCTCATTTGCACCATAAATCACATGGCGGTCAACAATCCCCATGTTACACATGAGTTGTAAGTGCTCTTGGGCCACCACGAGACGTTGACGAGTCTCGTACAACTCATACACAGTACTGCCGATGAATTTGGTCCATGATATGAACCAATCTTGCCAAGCGCCTAACACAGGATCTTCCCCAAACTGGATCCGGGCAAAGGTGTCCACCTCTGTGCCACGCTCCCTCATAGGAAAATGGTCATAAGGCGGCTGAGACAACTCCGTCAGATCATAACGGAGGTGGCTCATAGCTACACGAGCCACTTCCTGTAGAGCCATGGCCTCAGAAGTGCCATGTGCCTGGAAACAATATGGGATGCTCCTCATGACTTGTCTGGCGATAATGTTGATCACGCCCAAGTATTCCTCCATGCCTGGCCCCCTGTCGCGGCGATAGATAGCGTAGGTCGGCTGGTAAGTAAAGTTCGCCCTCCACATCATTTCTCGGAGAAGCGCTTGGTATCCATCCACATTCTCAGCTTGAGTTTCCTTGACCAGGTATTGACGACTCATCTAAGGACAAGAAAAACAAGGTAAGACTTCTTTTTCAATCCAAACAAGAGTAAGGTAAGAAAAGGCACTAAGAGGGATGAGGAATAAAAGATATTCCTAACTTATAATTTCTGAAGGTAATTTGATAATTTCAAATATTTTGACTCAAAAAGGCTTACTAACTCTAACGCCAGTGCTATCTCTAACGTCTGATCGGTATGGCTCGATACCAACGTAGGGACCCGGAGTTATCTCCGTAAGACCGAGACTAATCAAGGTCTTAGGGACATAACTCTAGATCTCCAGTAAATGGATTCCAACTTAACTCAATATAAATGAGAGGCTTAACTACAACTAGAGCCCCGACGATCATGCGCGCTGCTCCTCTGCGAGCACTACATGATTGTCGGTTCTCCAACAAGTCAAGCACTATACTTAGTGAGTTAAATAGGAAGCCATGAACAGCGAGTACGACTTATATTGGCTTCCAAGATCAGCGACCAATATAACCATACTCTCATACAACGTTGATCACATCCATACAACACTCATACATAAATAGTACAAAAGTTATACATCACAGTTTCAAGTTTACAACTACATAAGTGGCCGACCGGCCAAATTAAAACAAGTTTATAGCGGAAGCAAGTGAATAAACCAAAATGCCTACAGTGGTATGCCACATAACCCATCGGCAACATTGGGAGCTAAAGATAGCACACTACTCATCGGTGTCGCCTAAATCGACAAACAAGCTCATCGGTCTCAAAATCCTCCTCACTGTAAAATCCAGCAAACACCCGGGCTGAGTACAAAAGAGTACTGCAAGTCTTACACAAATGAAAATTAGTTATGCATAAGGCTGTTCCAAGGGATGGCTCATATTGGCTTAGTTTTGCAAAAGAGACGCAACAAGTTACAACCTACACATACTAGATTTTCAAGTGCCATTTCAAATTCAGATTTGAAGTAGAAGTAAAGCATGTGAATAAGTAATGAATTCAATAACAAATAAATCATACAAATGGCAAAGTGGCTGTCCACCTTGATACAACGCCAAACATGGATAGCCCATTCATGACGATACCGAGTTTACCCACAATTTTAATACCAAGTCTAACAATAAGCAGCCACAAATTTCAAGCGGTCGTCCATAGCAGTGGACACGGCTATTCGAATAGATTTATACCTGCAGGGTGTACTACTTTACCCACACGACTTGATTAGCCCGTAAGCCTCCGGATGCCTCCGAATATAGCATACTTCCTATGGTATGCCGGCCGGGTAAATCAAGATATGGTCATTTTTAGCAAGAAGATCCCATTAGTTAAGTCCCTCAACCCAGGGCTCCTAGGAAACACAAGATGTTAACGTCTCCATCCTATCGGCCCAAAAGAAACACAGGATTTCTCGGTCCTGTGCCCTTACAATTTCACCACCGTGAGACTTAACACAACAGAACCTTCCCCCTACTTAACCATACGACACCCATATACCGCGTGTGATAGCACGAGTTTTACTTGAATTGCACAACCCAAAGTTCGGTCCTTAATTGTCCAGACAAGTCAAACCACATACCCAATACTCGTGCACAAAGCACCATCACCAACCAACACTTGTCCAGACCAAAAGCTCATTTAAAATGACAAAATTTAACTCATAAAACAGATACGAAGATCTAAAACAACGGTATATAATGAAAGTTGTGTTTATCCCATAATTGTCGGTTATTCCCGACAATCAGACTACCGCTTCTAGACTTGCATGGCTAAGCAAACCCGAACAATATAATTTCACACATTCTATCATAAGCATTTCAGTACTGGAATAATTCATGGATAGCCACAATGACAAGATAATAGGACGTGCCTAACTATTCATCACAAAAATAGCGACAATATCAAAATAGCATGCAAGCAATTACAATTGCATCTATCCTAACAAAACTGGGATCAAATATGATGCAAAAAGAAAGTTCAAAGGATGCTTGCCTTGCTGGTAGGCTAATTGCTCTCCCTCAGTAGCGTAGGAGTCAATGTCAATAGGCTCGGAATCTATATAAGTACAATACCAAATAAACATCGAGAAATACCTCAAAATTCAAAAATGCTCAAAAATGCATGATTTTTCTATAGTAGCTAAGTCATGATTTTAGATGATTTTTGGTGAAAGAATTATTTCATTTTGATTTAGTATATGAAAGTTATGGTGGTTTGAATTTCAGATTTCGATATGTCCTTTTTGAGTAATTTAATTATGAGGTGAAAATTTGTAGATCAGTGGTGAGTACATGGATTACATGGATAAATAAGAAATATTATTACAAGTTCAAAACAGTTGAGTTTGCTTCAATTGGAGTTTTCTTGATTTAGTTATGAATTTCTAAAGTTATCAGCATGTTCTTTTGTAAAGAGAATAGGGTTAATAGCTTATTTTCCAAAATAATGCCCTCTGTTAAAGAGACATGTTTGAAACTAATTTTAATATAAATTTCATTAAAAATAAAAATTATCAGAAGTGGTTTCACTCATTTTGGAGTTGAGATGAAATAGTTATGCATTTTATAAGTTAATACAAATTTTTAGTGTGCAATTTAACAGATTTCGAATTTCATAATGTATTTCATACTTTTCTTACCGAGCGCTATCCTAGCCGCGGTCATTGACCAGCGGGCCCAGTGAATAGTGTGCTTTCTAAATTAACTCAGATTTAAATTCAGCTCGGCGTGTGGGACCGTCGTTAGTAGCACGGTCAATGGACTTGGTCCGCGCCCATGTGCACGGTGCCACGGGTTTAAGGGCAAGGCCCACCCGCGATCTCTCCCGCATCTCTCTTAACCACACGGGTTTCTGCACGCGGGGCCCGCATGTAATAGACTCATTATTACGGCTAAGACAAGGTTTTAACGGTTAAACCAATCATTAGTTAATTAATGAGCGTCATTTGCCGTAAACAGACAGCTAGAGTAGCGTCGCGTCGACTGTATAGCGCGCGTGATTGCCGGCGACCAGCGGCGCTACACGCCATGGCGGAGCGGCCAAGGCCGTGATAACCGCAATAGTGCTACGCATCTTTGAGAGGTGGTGGCGAGTGCAGGATGCCTGCACCGGCGGCTAGCTGGATCTAAACGGCGGCGGTTCTACGGCAAAAGCGTACCAAGCAAAAGAAAGCTCCGCAGCGACATACAAGCGAGTGCCCAGGTACTAGGGACTATCGGTGAACTACCTGAGCGAGGAATGGTGCTCGAGGAAGCTCAGAGCTGCTGGGGGCTGCGTCGGCGCCGGAGAAGAAAGTAGCGGAGGCACAGTTTCGCGAGGAGAGGGGACCTTGGGCAAAACCAACAAAAATGAGTGGTCGGGGTAGCTCAAGGATCTCATGAGGATGCTGTGAGAGCAAGGAATTGGCAAAAAGCTTACCCAACTGAAGTGGGAGACGAAGGGGCTTGAACTTTGGCCGAAAAGGGCAAACTCCATTCAGCAAGACCCTACCATGTTTTCATGAAATTGCTTGAGGGGTTTTTAACCTCATGCCAAAACCTACGAGATGACACGAGAGAAAAACTAAGGAGCTCACCAGGGACCAAGAACACCACTTGGTGTCCTCGAGAGCGCACTCTGGAAACGTCCGAGAGCTCGACAATGGACTGGATGCTACAAGCAAAGACAGGAGCTCGCATAAGCAAAAATGGACACGGGAATGAACCTAGAATAGGGAGGAATCACGCGGAGGGAGCTTACCTGAGAGACACGCACGAGAGAGCTTCCTCCTCCTCTGCCGAAAAGAGGAGAAGTGAGGAAGAACGGGGTACTGAGGTGGTATTATGCCCGGGCGATGACGGCATTGGAGGCGGCGTGAAGAGAAGGTGGCTCCGGAGTGGACAACGGCAGCGGCAGAATGACGGCGTGAGCATCGCCGTTTCTGTGCGCGTCAGAACGGCGCAGCCACGTGGAGCTCGGCTCCTGCGCGAGGTTGACGAAGCAGCTGACCGGTGGGCCCAACCGATCAGTGGCACAGGGAGCTGTGGCTCGGTGGGAAAGAGGGTTTCAATCGGGACCGTTAGATGGTGAATGGACGGATGAGATTAGAGGGGTATTCGGACTGTCCAAAACGATGAGGAGATCTGAGCCGTTGAACCTTGATCCGACGGTCGCATGCGAAGGTGCAGTTAGGTGGTTGGGCTGAGCCGTCTCGCCGGGTCGGACTCGAGCCTAAGAAACAGTGCGAATGGTTTGGGTCTAGGGTTTTGACTGAAATTTTAATTTGTTTCCTCTACTTTGACTAGGGCTTAAAAATAGAAATAAAATTCCTAAAATCATGAAATAATTTTTGGGGGTTCCTGCGATAGCCTAGTGTCCATAAAAATTATTGAACCCTACTTTTCATAATATATATTGTAATATATAATTTCAAACTTAGGCTAGGTCTTTTAATGTTGTTTGAATTTTCTTAGGGTTCAAACCAGTCCCAAAAATTTGGGAAAAATTATATTAATTCAAGATAATTAATATAGTATTTGAATAAATTATTTCTAGAGGACCTTTAGTAGAATTTATTTCAGTTTTAAGTTTGGAGTTCAAATTAAAGTGTATGTTTCAAATGTGTTTTGAGATTTTTCCAAGTACAACATTTAAATAAAGAGTTTCTAAACATGATGCATGCTAATGAGATGCATAATAAACCTCTTTATTAATTTGGGGATGTGACATGTCCATAACCTAGGACGAGGCTATTAGAATAGATCAAACCCTACAAGGGGTGTACCAATGTACCCACACTTCAGACCACCTTTTTCCAAGCTATTAAGCACACTTCTTTTGGTATGCCGGCACGGCTAAGTCCTATGAGACATTTCCAATGGATTGAGCTAATCAAGAGCCGCACGTATGGGGGTTAACCCTTAGTGATCTGCCAGCGAAATATGGATCACAAGGACCCATACGTAGAGTAGGATACACCGGCCTCGGTGGGTGCTCCCCTCCCTACAAACTTGTCCATGTTCATATAGCAATATACAACCCACCACGCGACTCATTAATTAACACCCTCCAAAGTACTTAGTCAAGAGAGGTCCCATATATCTCTAGTGTGGTTGGCACGCAAGAATGCTTGGTTTAGTGTAACAAGATGTTCGGTCCTTGTTGACTCGGACGCCATTCCAGTCACACCCAAAAACACACTATCTTACCATTGTGCCCAAGTCGAAATCATTTTGTTTTTGGTTTTATTTTTCACAAATAAACAAGGCACAAGATGCCAAACATAAGCAATAATAAGTTTGTGTGATCAAGGTCATCGACTAAGTCGATAACCGCCCAATTCTATCGGTAACTAAGCATTGCTAAGCATCATATCGCAAAGGCAATAAAAAGACCATAAATCATTCACCGGGCTCTAATTCACCAGTGAGGATAATAACCTATGGCAGTGGCAGGGGTGAATAATTTCAGGGCAAAAATGCAATGGGATTAACTACCTCTAACCGACAAAATAAATCTTGACACAAAGAAGCATGCATACTTAGGTTTTGCAAACAAGATATTAGACTTTAAAATTAATAGGAGCAATATGATCAAATAATGCTACATCTACTTGCCTTGATGGAGATCACTTTCTTGCTGCAGAGGATCGCTCACGCAATCAACACAATCGTCGGAACCTATCGAAAGAACAAGAAAATCCAATAAAAACGAAGAACACCGAAAGAAACTCAAAAGCCAAATCATCCAAAATCCATGAAATTTATACAGCAGGAAGGGTATGATTTTAAATGAATTTAGAAACAAGAATAAAATCATTTGGACTAAGTATGAAAAAGTTATGGCTAAAACAATTTCTCTGAGCCTAGAAATTCAAACTAAAATTATTTACTGGTACTATTCATGGCATAAATTTCTAGAAATATCTGGAGTTTGAAATTTTTATGGTAGGTAGATATTGGCATCCTAAGGTTAGCAAAACTGAGTTTACTTTATTTGGAGTTATAATGAATTTGTTATGATTTTTCTAAGTTGTAAAACTAGTGTATCATTAATTTCAGTGGCAAAGACCACATTAAAACCCATTCTACACTAAAGTACATTACCAGAGGATTTCAACAAAGTTTAGTTTGCTCAGTTTGGAATTACAGAGAAAAAGTTATTCATTTTTCAAGTTTTAATGAGTTTCTAGACAACATTTTATGTTGAAACAAGTTAAACAGTTTATACCATTTTCTGCTATAGAAATGTGAGGACCCCAATTTATTTGGCTTGTAATGCTTAACCAACCACCTGGTCCTAGCATCACAAATCAAATAAGCGATCCTCGAGATATGTATACTTCTGAGCGATATACACACCTGGTACAAAATTAGACATCAACTCCATTCCAAACATAGAGTCCAAACACCACACTACCAAGCGGAAGATAAACAAATAGTAACCTTATTACAGACATAGGCGGCAGGCCACAAGATACACAAATAACAACGAGAAAAGCAATGAAGCAAAAGCGCCATAAGATGGCTATAAACAAAGCCAATCGGCGTGCCTTCAACCCAAGGCATCGGCCGGACCGCCAAGTCTAGTCGTCCAAGAAGCGGCAACACGACTCAGTGAGGACCACGAGGCTCACTGCTTCCTCTGCAACAAAAACATTAAGCAAAGCACACAGTACAAAGATTGTCTTTGTACCCGCAAGACCGACGTGTAAACTAGCGGACTGTTCATATGCTACATGCAAAGCTTATTTGGTGGAAGTCATATGTTTCATTTGCATAAAGCCAACTTTATTTGCAATAATGTAATGTAATTTAAAGGCAAGTTTGCAATTCATTTTCTTGTTGAAATAAGCTGAAATAAAGATAGGTACAAGCAACCACCTAGAAGTGACTATCCCAATAGTCACCACAACATAACACTAATCCCAGTTCGTACCACCCGCAAGTTTTAATTTTAAAGGTTGTAGTCTAACTCTCGATAAGCTTACCCAAGCGTGTCCATCACCTAGGACGAGGCTATTGAATAGTTTTAAACCCGCAGGGTGTACCATTGTACCACACCTCGCATCGCTTTAAGCCAAGCACACTTCCAAGGTATCACGCCTGACTAAGTCCTACGAGACTGTTTCCAATATTGTGTATCAACCCGAGCCTCGTATGGATAGAAACCCATACGCTTACATGGTAAAGCCGAAAAGACAACTACCCACTCGGGATAAAGCTTTTGGACAACTACCATGCTCCCACCTCCATCCCTCCTGCGACCTCCTGCGACCGGGACCAATACACGCCAAAGTACTAGGTCAAGAGAGGTCCCATACCCTCTAGTGTGGTTAGCACGCGAAATGCTGGATAATGAGAAACTCACAAGATGTTCGGTCCTTAATTGACCGGGCACCTTTCGATCACACCCAACAGATCACACCAATCTTACCATTGTGCGCGTCTAAATCATTTTTTTGTTTTTGGTTTTAGTTTTGCAAGTAAGCATAGCAAAATCTTGAAACATAAAGTTGTAGTAAATTTTGTGTGATCAAGGTTACCGACTAAAGTCGATAACCGCTTGATTCTACCGATAGCTAAGCATGTCTAAGCAAGTTGAAATCGTATCTACTAAGTGACAAGAGATCATCCAATGACCTCTAATCACAGCAAATAACCTAGGCTCGGTAGTAGAGATCAATATTTTGGCTCACAGGATATGCGACTACTGGATTTAACTAATCAATTTAACACAAATTAGCGATGCATACATACAATTGAAACAAAATATTAGACTTTAAAATCTGGGATAAACATGATCAAACCGCTTTGCACATTTTGTTGCTCAATATGTTGCGGAGGATCGTCCTCGTGGTTGCCGCAAATATCGAAGCCTAACGATCGAACATAACGACAAATAAGAACGAATAACACCGACAAAACTCAAACATTCAACAACATCAAACAAGCCAAAACTCACACAAAGACCTAAGCATGAAATAACAAAATTTTAAAAGCAGGGAACAAATCATTTTAAGTTATTAGCAATTTTCTATGAATTTTCTAAGCTAAAAACACAACAAGTTACTAGTTAATTACTTAAAAATTTTCATGAACAGAACCAGTGTATAAAACCTATCCTAATAGTTAGTATACTGAAAATGAAATTTTACTGAATTGGGTTCATTTAATTTGGACATTTATTGGAAGAGATATGCATTTTCTAATTTAGAGGATACATAAGACATCATTTTATTAGCTAACAGATTTTTGCTACAGAGACATGGGTGAAGTTAATTTTATCAAATAGCACACTTAAAATGAAAATTAACAAAGACTGGTTTCATGCAATTTGGATAAAATTGATTTAGTTATGTATTTTCTAAGTTTAAATGAATTATGATTGCAACACAAAACATATTACGTAAATACTAAAGCATTAAATCCTTTTCTACCGCTTGAAGAAGCCCGACCATCGACGGTGGGGCATGCGCGGCCGGCCGAGACAGCGCACCGCCTAAAGTGGCGTGGAAGGCGTGTTCTAAGAATACGCCGGCTCACTAAGGTGCAAACCCAAAACACTCTCACGAGAAATACGCTTCCCATCGGAGAAAACGCATAACCGAACTACACAAACCTAGCGACAACATGGACCCACATGGCGGTGACTCGGTAGAACAAATAACGGGCTGGATTAAAGGATTTCTAAACGCGATTAACCTAAGAGGGCCCACAAATCGGTGACTCAAAGAAGACATGATTAAAGTTAAACTAATCTTCACGGCGGTTCATCGGCGACGCGCACGAACGCGATGGCGCGGCGCGCGGTGATCTAGCAAACCAATGAGTTTCAAGGCGAGTGAGTGGTACCTTAAGGTTCGCAAAGATCTCACGAACCGGTGGCGGTGACGCGAGCCCAATGGTCGACGGAGATGAGCTCACGACGGCACGAGGCGGAGAAGAAAGTGCGGTGCTCGCAGAGAAGATCTTTGCGAGCTTCGAGAAGACCCGGAAGGTGCGCCTCGGCCGCTTTGACTCGGAAGGTTTCGCCACGATCCGGGCGATGATGGAGCACGGAAATGGCGAAACGCCGCGCGGCGAAATACCGTGCTCGGAGAAGAAGAAGTTGCACACCTTCCACGATGCATCAAAGGCGTAAAAGAGCCCGCGTGAGCATCGGTGAAGCATTGCGATCAAGTGAGATCAACCGGCGAGGCTTGAGACTCACGAACGCGAACGAGCTCACGGAGCCGAGCGCGGAGGTGGAGACGACGATACCACCTGGTGATTCACCGGGCGCCAGGACCGGGTTGGGCAAAATGGGCGGCGTCGGCGTGGATCACGGTGGTGCGATCGCGAGCTCAAGGCGGCGTCAACACGGCGGCGTTGCTCTCGAGTTCTTCTCGGCACGAAAGGAAATTTGGGCGGAGAAAACACAAGAATGGGCGCGAAGGGTAGTGGATGGGCTCGGTGGGTAGATGAGATCCGGCGATGCTTCACGGTGACACGAGGACAAAAAGGTGGCGGCGGCGAGGGCGTGGCAAGCATGCGCGCCGCGGCCGTGAGCTCCGGTGAGGTGCGGAGAAGACGCGGTCGATCTCGGCAGGTGGGACCCACATGTCGGCGGCGGGAGCAAAGCGGTGCGACGGAGGTTTGATTTGATCGAGGATCGCACCGACCGTTGGATCGAAATGGGCGGTGAGATTGGTGTATGCATTGGACGGTCGGTTGCGCGCGGCGTGGATCGTTCGATTTGCATCGGACGGTCGCGATCAATTGGACTCGGCGGTGCGATTAGTTGACGCAACCAAACCAAGTGTGCGAAGTCGGACTCGAGCTTTGAGTTGGGTTCGGGCGAGAACGATCTGGGTTAGAATTTGATTTAAAAGACAGAGAAGGTTTGGGGAATTTTTAGAGGTAGCTCCTGAGCTCCAAAAATTTCGAAATTTTTATGGTAGCTACTAGGAACAGAGGAAAACCTTGTATAATTTTTCCAGAACTTTTTATGCACTGCATTGTTCTAGAGAAAATTCGCAAGCTGCTGCACAGGGAGTTTGACCAGACTTCAAACAGAGTTGACTTGGCCATTTGAAATAGCAAACAAAATCTAAAAATTGTGAAATAATTCAGGGAGGTAGATAGGATGATCAAGATGATAGGAAAAATAATTTCAGAGGATGATCACAAGTTTGAAGGCTAAGAATTTGCTGACAACAATCTCCATTCACAAGAATTTAATTCTAGAAAATGGAAATTGCTAGGGAAAAATGTAGGAACTTTCAAATGATTTGAAGAGACAACAAAAGTTTTTATTCCTCCTCAAAATTTTTACATTTGAAATACAAACTCTAAGTTAGGGCTGTTACAAGAACAGAGCCTAAATTCATTCTCAAGTTAAAGTTCATTTCATTTCAGAGCTAACACAATTCAGAGCTAAAAGGAGTTAAAATGAAATAGTTATGCGAAATTTAAATACTTAAATACTTTGAAAAACCAGAGCTCTCGGGTGTGGTCCAACCGGTCTGACGAAAATGGGGAGGTCGGAACCGTCGAGATTGAATCCAACGGCTCCAGAGCATAGGAGCACAGCGCACCAGCGCGGCGCGCACTGGGAGGTCTTGACCGTCAGATCGAGATCTGGCGGTCCGGAGCTACGAGAGGAGGTCCTAGGGCTAATCGCAAGAGAGGAGGTCTGGACGGTGAGATCTGAAGGAGGAGAGGTCCTGGCGGCCAAGATTTACCGAGGAGGTCCTAACTGCCAAGGTCTCCACCGATGGATTTAGATCCAACGGCCCACGGGAGATGGGACATTCGGACTTCCCGAATGCCTCACCAAGTCTGGGCCACGGATCTCAAAAGGAACGGCTTAGATCAAGATCACATTCGGAGGTCCGAATATTCACCAGATCTGAGCCGTAGATCTAGAGATGAACGGCAAAAGAGGATCGGAATGTTAGAACTCTAAACGCGCCGAGAAGGTCTAGCCCGTTAGATCTAGATCTAATGGTCCAGAGCTGAGGGGAGGTCCTAAAGGTTAGATTGATAAGGGGAGATGCTAGACGACTAAGATTTTACCGGGGAGAGGTCTTAATGGTCAGATCTACACGAGAGAGGTCCTAGTGGTAGAGTTCTAAACGGAGGGAGGTTCCGATGGTTAAAATCTTACAGAGAGAGGTCTTAAGGGTCAAGATCTCCACAGAGAGGTCCTCCAAGGTAAAGCTTTAACAGAGAAAGGTCTGAACGGTTCAGATCTCCATGGGGACACTACTACAAAACAGGTCATAATAGACGGTTCATCACGAGCGGTTCTTTTGGGCAAATGCGTGATGTTATATCACACACGGTTCCTTTTGAAACAAATGCGTGATACATCATTATCACGAGCGGTTCGTATTAGAACCGTCGTGAAATATCCTGAGCGATTCATGATACGAACCGCTGCGTGATAACTAACCTCATCACGAGGCGGTTGGTATGATGAACAAATGCAGGATACTTCCTGACGATTCGTGATACCAACCGCTGCGTGATGAGGTAGTTATCACGAGCGGTTGGATTTAACAACCGCGTGATTTAGATTTTACCATGGCTTGGAATTTTCCTTACTCTCTTATTTTACCATGGCTTGAATTTTCTTACTCTCGATTTTACCATGGTGGTAAAATCGAGAGTAAGAAAATTTCAAACCATGGTAAAAGTCAAATCCTGACGGTTCTTAATACCAACCGTTTGTAATGAGGTCATTATCACGAGCGGTTGCTCGTATTAAGAACCGTTTGTGATGATATACTATCATGACGGTTCATAATACGAACACTTTGTGATATGTCATCATAGACGGTTTTGTATGGAACCGCTCGTGATTCGCAGCCGCGGAGGCGGAGTTCGAAAAATTTTGAGCAGCGCGCGCGGGAGGCAAAGTATTTTGACGCTGTCCTTATATATTATAGCTACCCCAACGTTGTCTTCCTCTCCCTCGGCCCCCTTACACCTCAAGCTGGCTCTCATCCTTCCTTCCCTCCTCCTTTGCTCCACTGGGTGCTGCCTCCTCTGACCCGCAGGCCTCCGGCCCTTAACACAGCGCCACCACGCAGGCTACCCGGCTCAGTCCTCCCTCTGCTCCCCTCCTTCCCTTTTTGGTTTCATATTGAGTATTATTTATCTTTTGATGTTTTGCTTGATGTGGTTTGTTCTATGCATGAAAAGGGGGTGAAGCCGCTAGTTGTGGGGTTCTTGGTGATGATGTATGCTAAGAGAGGTGGATCTTGAAAAAGGAGGAGGAAGGAAGGATCGAGCCTAGCCGAAGGTCCTAAGGCTGCATTAGGTTATTCTTCTTGGTGGAATTGTAGATGGCATGGTGTGCTACACAATGTGTGTTGGTGGGTTCTTGATGATCATGTTTGGGTGTGCTAGATAGCTCAGTGCTCCACATTTGCGCGCAAACAATGTTCTATGTAGAATGGAAACAACGTATGCTGATTTTTTTGCAATACAAAAACTATCACGAGCGATTACGAACAAGAATCGCATGATAATTACTATCATGAGCGGTTCTTGTTAAAAGCATGCGTGAAAATGGACTATCACGAGCGGTTACGAACAAGAACCGTCGTGATGTATTATCGCGAGCGGTTCTAGTTAAGAACCGCTCGTGATATATTTTCGCTGACGGTTTGAAAACCATTCGTGATGAGCGTCTCATATCACAGACGCATAAATCTGACGGTTCACAAAACCGTCGTGATGACGATTTAGAAGCGCTGCGTGATGACATTTTGTAGTAGTGGGAGGTCCCGAGCGGTCCCGGATCGCTCGGGGTGGTGCAGTGAGGTTAAGATCTCCGCAAAGAGGAGGTCCTGAGGTTTTCCTTGCCAAAGACCAAGGGGTGGTCTTTTGCAAAGAGGACCCCAAGGGTGGTCCCGAAGGTGATTTTTACAAAAATGACTGCGGGGTGGTCTTTTTGCACAGGAGATGATCCTAACGGTGAAGATCAAAACCTGGGAGGTCCTAAACGGCTAGGATTTAACCAGGGGGAGGTCCTGGCAACTAGGGTTTTATCAGAGGAGGATCTAACGGCTCAGAGCTAACCCACAGAGATCATATAACGGCCAAGATTACCCTAAGAGGTCCTGTGACTAAAGTTTTCGCGGAGGAAGACCCTACGGCTAAGAGTTAATCTTATGAGGTCATCAACGGTCTAGATTAAACCTAAAGAGGTCTTGAAGGTGGTCTGGGCGGCGGTTTAGCGTACGACAACAAGGGATCGTGGTCCACACGTGATCGACACACTAATTATTTCCGACAGCCAATTATTGCTAATCATCGCGCTACAAAGATGGTCCGAGTACGGCACGACAAGAACCCGAGTGCAAATAAAAGCTCATCGCCAGCGATGTGGACCACGCCGGCATGAACCAAGGGTAGGGATGGGTCTAAAATAGCAAGGTGGACCTAAAGGTACCAAAGGCCGGTGCTAAAAAGCTTTCTACCGGTGGCTAGCCGGAGATGACCGCTCGCGACAAAATATGACAAAAATGCAAAACTAAAGTAGTCCCGCACCATTTAACAGAGAAAAATCTCAAGCACAAAGGGACTAATAAGAGTGTACCTGAGTTCGAAGAAAGCAAGGAGATAGCAGGAGGAGCTCCGATGACCAAAAGCTTGCCGGAGATGAGGAAGAAGGCAAATCCGCCCTCAAAGAGCAAGCCCCCAATTTGTCAACCTTTGTGAAGGTCAAACAACACAAGTCAGGGGATGCTCAAGGTGGCCAATTGAACAAGTTGGCATGCCAAAAGTTGCAATTAAACCACTAGAGCTCGGATGTCCTTGAGGAGCTCCAAGGTCCGACAATGGCGAGAGGGTGCTCTCGGGTGTTGTGAATATAAGAACATAGAGATGAGCTTGGGCTGGCAAAATGGTGTCTAAAAGAAGCTAAGGAGGAGCTCAGGGTCCTATAAAGCTGAGAGAGCAAGGCAAAGCAATGGCAAAGCCCTAAGAGTGCACTGAGTCAAAAGTCCTGCCATGGGTACACTCGATTTGACAAGGGCAAGTAGAAGAGGACTTTTAGGGCAAAGCTCTAACCATCATTTAATGTTTGGCAGTAGAGAGCCGTTAAAAAGGATAAGGATTTGACAAAGCACTACTCCTCACTGCCATAGCTCACGCGCGCAAGGAAGGTGATGATGACTAGCTCAAAGGGTCCCACTTGTCAGTGAAATAACCCTAGGTGGTCTGGTCAGAGAACGAAACGGTTAGGTTGAGTCCGAAGATTGAGTGGGAAGGTCTTGACGGTTGGATATGAATCGAAGGGCCCTGATTTAAAGAAGGGATCGGAGGTCCTAACGCACAAGGAGGTCTGAGGCACAGATTAAAGGATGGACGGCCCAAGATCACTTAGGTGCTACCAGAGGTGGTCTGGAGGGTTGTTTTGCGAAAGATCAGCGGGGTGGTTTTTGCAAAATGCCAACGTGGTCTGAGGAGGAGTTGGGAAGTCTTTTGAGGAGGTCTTTGGGGATCTCTAGGGAGGTCTTTTTGGGGAGCTCTTGTAGGAGGTCCGAGAGGTCAGCGCGGAGGTCTTTGAGGACAACCAAGGGTGGTCCTTGCGAAGATACAAAAGGGAGGTCCAATGGGAGGTCGGGGAGGGTTGTCTTTGCAAAAAGGCACGAGTGGTCTGCACGAGTGGGAGGTCTTAGAGCTCCCAAGATCGCGATGGTAGGGCAAGGATCCAATGGTGAAAGTGGTCGGTGCCTTTGGAAGGAGCTCTGGTGAGTTTGCAATGGTGGGTCAACCGAGACCAAGGGTTGGGCTCGGTTTTGACTTAAACCCAACCAGGACTTTGACTAAGACTTGATTTTGAGGCTGAAAGTTTGAGGGGTATTTGGAGGTAACAAACTAACTCTAAAATTTCTGAAATTTTTATAGTAACTTGCTGACTTTGAGATGGACCTTGTATAAAATTTTCAGAGGTTTTTATGCTGAGCATTTTTCTCCATAAATTTCTCAAGGTGCTGAACTAGGCTTGTGACCAAGGGTCAAAGTGGTTCGACTGCCTCTTAAAATATTCAAATAATTTCTAAAAATTGTGAAATTTTTCAAAGGGGTCACCCAACATCCTTAGAACCCAGAAAAATTATTTCTAGTGGATGATCACCAGATTTGACAAGGGTTGGAAAAGAAGGGTCATGACTTTAATCAATTTGGAGGTTCTAGTTTTTGATTTCCCATAATTCCATTACAAGAATTGCAGAAAAGTTCAAAACTTCAAGATGCAAAAAAAGTTTTAAATCTCACACATTTTCTTACATTTGAAACACCAACCCAGATTTGGGTTGTTACATTTGACTTCCAAAATGTTGTTGTCAATGGCGCTCAGACCTACTAATGGTTAATTGGAGTTGTTGTGCAATCTTTTGTGTGAAATCTTCGAAACATGGAGGTCTTGCAACATCTATGGGTGGATGTTCAAGGAGATCGTTAGCAAGTAGTAAGTCTTGAGCAATTACCGACTGGTAACAGCCCCGGACAGGAAGTGGCAATCCTCCTTCTTCTGACGGTTTCTGGAGTATCTACCTCTGTGAGCGATGAACGCTCCCAGGGCGGTGTGCGATCACCTAAAGTACATCTATGGCGCTCATCAGAGTTGATATCTTTGTCACCAGGGAGGTTGTTGTGTCATTCTGACCATTCCTCAAAGGGCATGAATCTCGTGGATTCCTCAGAGTACGATGGTCGGGACTACGATTGGAATCATCGATGCTAGAGAAGACCTCTCGGTCGCCGTTGGCAGTCGATCCCTCCTGGCTTGAGGAATAGTCAAAAGAGAGTGCCTCAGCACATGTTGGAGTCCCTTCTAAGAAGGGAAATTCCAGGTTATAAGCATATCTAGAAATTCCAGGTTATAAGTATATCCTCTGGACAGCCGACTGGATCTGGACTGTTAGAGTCCCCGATCGTCTCTCGGGTACTAGTAACCGCACAGTGACAGATACCAAATGATTATCGAGCCTTGGAATATATGCTGCGCTAGGGCTTACCGCATTGGCTCGAGTATCATTACACGGACTTCGGCCCTTGAGGGTGGCGCCCTTAGCACATGTCCTGATTGGAAGTTGTTTATGGTCATTTGGACCCTTGCCCTTGGGGGATTCAGATTCTCCCTCTGGGTGTAAATGAGCTAGTGGCAGCGAATCCTACACATTGCCAGAGAGGTTGTTCCAGGGATTCGACAAGAACCCCTAGAACGCGCATTCCCCTCGGATGAGAGGATATCCTGCTCAATTGTGTCGTAGTAGGCATTCATGTCGATTCCTACGTAATCTGTTATATCGAACCAGTTCTCCTCATTCCACTCATCTGCCATGCATACATGAGGGGCTGATAAGAACCAAAATCTAGTCGTATCCGTCCCCACTGACGGCGCCAATGGTCAACGAATTACTATCAATCTTACAAAGTAAATGCGGGAGACATGACACAGGGGATCATGCAGGGGAGACAGAGTGTTTAGACAGGTTCAGGCCTTCTCTCAATTTAATAACAACCCTACGCCTGTGTTCTTGTATGCAATGAGAGTTACAATGGGGTGCACAGTGCTCGGGATGGACAGTGTGCGACTAAGGACTCGAAGGGGTGGCAGTTAGCGTCTGTAGAGAGTCGCCTCGTCGATTCTAGCCATCCACACATGTGGAGTGGTTGTTGTGCAGTTATTGTTAGAGATAGAAAGCAAGGATGTGTGGTTATGTCAGAAGATAACGGTGCACATTTCTTTGATCTAAACATGTAGTTAGTTACGGTGGACATGCTACCCGGTCGGAGGGTTCGGACCCACATGTCTGATCGTAGACACCTCCTACTAGAGGATGGTCGATGCCGAGGACGGTCTGAGCATATTCTCCCCGACCAGGGGTACTTGTGGGAGCTATTTGACTAAGTTTTGTTCTGACAGCTACTACAGACAATAAGTCATTAATTATGGATTACTTAATCCTCATTACCGTGTACACGATTGAAGTCACATTTTTTGTACGAAAGTGTACACTATAGTGTATACAATCCGAATGTAAACAACAATAGCTTCAAAATTAATCCAGATTGAGATATGGACTAAAGATCATTTGGACTCTTTCGTACTACACAGTGAGTTAATGTGCAAAAGAAGCCAAAACTGGTATCATACGGCCACGGTGGCGGCAGGGAGTCGACGAGTCTGGAGAAGATGGAGGTCAGGGCGCCTTGCTTGCCCATTGGATCAGCAATCGGATGGAAATGAGTAACGGAGTTAATGAGCTCGATCCAGGGACGGAGGTGTACAGACAAAGTTGTTGTGGAAGGAGCTGAATAGGGAGGAGTTCAGGCGAGCCCAGAGACGAGGTGAAGCGGCGGCCATGACCGGTGAGCGAGGAGGAGAGGAGCTGGAGGTTGAAGAAGGAGAGGGGCAAAACTATCTATAGTGCTAAATCATAGAGAAATACGCACATTCTATAGCAAATAATCAATTGCGATAGAAGCAGCGATGGCGAAGGTGGGGAAGGCGGGGCCTCCTCTCGACGCTGCAATCCGCACCACACTCCCACTCCTCTCCTCCTCTCCCCCTCTCCCGATTGGTGCTGTAACTTGAGGTCGAGGTGCACGACGCCGGCGCGGTGGCAGGTGGTGACGTCTTTGAGCACCTGCAGCATCCAACGCTTAAGCTGGCCGGCAGGGAGGCCTCCAGCGGAGGCCCATCGAGGACGACAACAGTGAGGTCTAGCGGGAGCCGCTCGAGGATGAGGACGTCGTCGTCGTGGTCGCCGCCGGGGAAGTGGTCCAGGAGCACGATGACATGGGGGGAGGAATCATTGTCGACGACGTGGAATTCGTCGGCCTCACGGTGGGCACTAACAGCGTTGTGGACCTCCTTGAGGGCGACTGGGTTGCCGGCAGGACGCTGCCTAAGCTGTTGGAGTTGAGGTATAACAGCGCGAAGTCGGTGAGGAGGCTGAGCTCCAGCAAGAGGTATCCCGCGATGTCGTTGTGGTTGGAGTCGACGTTGGCGATGGCAAGCACGCACCGGTCCCATGACAACAGTGAGCAGAAGACGCCGGTGTAGTTGTAGACCCTAGGCCCCACCTAGTCGGCGGTGAGGTTCTTCGAGTCTGAGAAGATGGCGTGCTGCTTCTACGTCTCCAGCGCGACATACGCGTCCTGGAGCCGTTGGTTCGGTAACCTCCACGCTAGGTCCACCACTGACTTCAATTTTAGGATCTTTAAACTTGAACCTTCTATTTAGACTGTACGAGAATGATCATGTAATACTTTGACTCAAATGCAAAACTTTATTGTACTGCCTTGTCTAGATAGTATTTAATGTAGAGAACTCTTTCCACATCCTGTATTCGGCGAGTTAAAAAAATAGTTCAGTGAATAGATGTGTTCAGGCTCACAAGTCACAATTTATATATGATATTTGTGGACTACCTATTGCTATTCTTGGTGAACCTTGGAGTTAGTAAGTAGAATATCTCGAGATGCATAATTTTGAGTTAGCTAGGGTGTGTTTGATTTGGTGTATAAGCTTGGGCCAGGCTTCTTAGATGCAGATTTTTTTTTTATTTCGCTTGTTTGGATGGCTGTATATGTAAAGCAACCTGGCTGAGCAGATACAAAAGGTGTCTTCGGGCCAGGCTGGGCAAAAACGCCCAATTTCTCCGTTTCTCCAGATGCAGGCTCTGCTAATGATGTTATTAAGGGGTGATCAGTACATATTAGGTAGTATTAGAGTGGATTAAAGTAGGTTAAGGTAAAATGAGGGTTATTAGTATATATTAAGACAAAATTAAAGCAATGCTAACATTTTCTTTCAACCGTCTCTTGCATCTATGCTTGCGGTCAATGTCCTTATGTACCCATCCAAACAACATCTTAGCATAGTCTGGTCCAACAGAAACAGCCAACCAAACAACACATATTGTATCCACACAGCCTGGCTGGCTTTAGTCTGGATGACCTATACGGGCCAGGTTAAAGGTAGGCAGGAACCAAAGATCTATCTTTTGTTTAGCATGACTTTTTTTTTGTGTTGTAGTTTGATAATAGAATAATAGGTTCTACCTGCTTCACCCATCACTGCACCAGCCCGCAGTTCTAGTGCACCGCCACCACAGTCTGTCGCCGCCACCCCGCGTCCTGCTTCCTCGCATTCTACAACCTCTGGATCTCGACCCTCCAGCATAGGGGTGCAAACGGAGCGGATATTTCCCGACCGACCGAATAAATGTGGGCAAAATTCGGAGCTTTTTCTCAGATATCCGTTTTTTTTTATTCGGGTTCGAATTCGGATATTTTTGGTCGGATACGAATTCGGATTCGGTAAAAAAAGATATCCAATGAATTCGGAGCTATCCGAAGACTATCCGGTTGACTATCCGAAGCTAGGAGCATCAAAACCACCCATCGACCATCCATTTTCCCGCTCGCTTGCAGCGCGATCCTCCTCCGCGCCGGCTCCCTAACCCTAACCCTCCCTGCCGCCGCCGCCGCCGCGTTCTTCCTCCCTCGTCGCCGACGCCGCCTCCCTTCCCCTCCTGCGGTCCCTCCTCAATCGTCATCTACACGACCTCCCCCACCCGCAGCCTCCACCTCCGCCTCCCTCCTCCCTCGCCGCCGTCGCCGCCTCCCTCCTCCCTCGCCGCCGCCGCCTCCCCTCCCTCCCTCACCTCTCCCTGGCCCCCTTCTCATCTCTGCCTCCCCCCACCCGCGCCCTTCCCCGCTGCGTCCCTCCTCCCTCGCCGCTGCAGGCTCCCCTACCACATCCCCGTGTAGATCCGGCGCCGCCTCCTCCTCCGGTCGCATCCCTGGACAGATCTAGAGCCGCCTCCTCCACTAATCATGTCCCTGCACAGATCCGACACTGCGTCGCCATGCAGGATTGATGCCGCCTGCCCCGGCCGTTACCCACACAGACCCGACGTTGGCTCCACCTCCAGCCGCATCCCATCTTGTGTTATGCTTGGTGCCACCGCCTAGGTGGAAGCCTGCAGATCCCATGTCACCGGACGCCTGCATGTTTGTGGTGAAGAGCTTGCTAGGAGGTCAACCGGTGTAAAAAGGTATGGTTTTCTCCTCAAGCAGTTTCTACATTTCACTTCCCAGTTTTTAATCTGCACGTACTCTGGAAGAACACTTAGATTAGATAGTATTAACTTGTATGTCTCCTTCCGGTGGTACTAATTGAAGCGTTTTCATTTGCTGGGTTGGATAGTCCAACGGTGTTGATCAATTCTCGTCAGTGGCAGCAAGGCTGCAGAGTGCAGACAAGGCTACATAATATCTCCTTGGTAATAGAAAAATGCAGTCATCTCTCAGGCTTTTAACAAGCAAATGGAGATAGCGTATTACATAAAGATCTAGTTTGCATTTTATATTAAATTGCATCAGGAAACATGCCAACATAGGAATTTCCTTTGATATGAGATGCACTATCCAGAAAGACTACATGAAGAACCTAGCTTTCATGTGAATGTTCAGACTTTTTAGTGGAATGATCTAAATCCCCCACCCAAATCTTGTGAAACTTACTGGGTACTGCTTGGAGGACGAACAGCGGCTCCTCGTGTACGAGTTCATGCCAAGAGGCAGCTTGGAGCATCATCTTTTCAGGAGTAAGTTCTCAAATTTTCTAGTGTGATGTCCTCATGTGCATGATATGTTTCATTCTTGCTATTAGAAATGAATGAGTGACAATGCTATGATATTGCAGGGGGTTCGCACTTCCAACCGCAAGAATGCATACAGGAATATAATGCAAAACTCTCTGATTTTGGCTTGGTAAAAGATGGTCTAAGCGGTGATAAAAGTCATGTCTCTACAAGGGTCATGGGGACACAAGGATATGCTGCTCCTGAATATCTCGTGACAGGTAATCTTTGTAACGTGCCTTACCAACCAACTAATAGAATCATATTGTTTGTCTATCTTTTTCATGCATCTTATCTTAGTGACATGGATGAAATAAGACATTAATTGACTGTGCTGAAAAAACGGGGTGGGGGCTCCATTCTTTTTTAGCATTGTCTTTGTAACTATTTTTTAGGTTTCATGTTCAAGAACAGCATTGCTCACTTCCTAGAAAAAAAGAAGAAAAAACCAACATTGCTCACAAGTCGCAATATTCCTATTTTTTGTTGATGCGTTAGCAGGTGGGGCAACAAGACATCTCTGCATTGGGGAAAAATAATATTTGTATCAAGACATGGATACTTCATGGCGTGCATGTCATATCTGTTAGATTCACTTAGTTTTATATGGTGTGGCTCTTCATTGTGCTTAGATGCGCCTTTGTTTAAAGGAACACGTTTCTCTATAGCAATTAAGGGTATAAATTATTTTTTTAGCAGCAAAGAACATGACTCACTTGGAAAGTAGCACAACATGTCTTTGGACAATCCACTTTAGATTGGCAATTGTTGTTTCATTCATGTGATGATTATTATTTAAATACTTAAGAATGTGTTGGATGATGCATGGCATCCTTTAAAGGGGAAAACATCGACGCACCCCATTATACTAATCGAAACGACACTTTATGCTTGCCACATCTTTGGTTAGTCCAAAAAGGATAACTAGATGCTCTAGCTGGTTCATGCACGAACTACCTCAAAATCAGAAATTGTGGTTAGTTACATCTTCCTTCTACTCAAGTCAACACAAAAGTTCTCATCACTAACTTGCCTCATCTTGTTCTTTAATCTACAATTGTGCACATGCTCTAATGGTAAAAGTCAAGAACGATTTTCATGCATATGACTGACAGCAACCTTGTGTGATTTTCGCCACATTTTGCACATGCCATTTGACCGCAAAGAGTGATGTCTATAGCACGGTGGAGTGGGCAAGACCTTACATCACAAACAAGAGGAGGGTCATCCATGTCCCGGACTCACGGCTAGGGTCTCAATACTCGCTTCCGCAGCCTGTAAGACCGCGGTGCTTGCGATGCAATGCTGTCGATGGACGCATGATGGAGGCGGGCATGGATCAGTTGTCACTATGTTGGAACACTTCAAGAGTCGAAGTCCGTAACGAAAATAGGTAAGTAGGAGGATTGCTGGCTACAAATGTAATTAATCCATGATGCACTATAACATAACAAGTTATGCATGTTTGGATAATAATATTGGTTCTCTTCTTAAAAAATTTAAGTAGTATGCCTGCATCTTTAGTGTGAAAGATAATTTAGGGGTGAAGTTGATGGATTTTCATGAATCAATTGCGGTCAAAGATCTAGTTGATGCTCATGTGAAAGCACTCAACAAGGCATAGCCTATTTGTCACATCCCCAAATTAATAAAGAGGTTTATTATACATCTCATTAGCATGCATCACGTTTTGAAACTTTTTATTTAAATATTGTACTTGGAAAATCTCAAAATACATATGAAACATACACTTTAATTTGAACTCCAAACTAAAAACTAAAATAAATACTACTAAAGTTCCTATGGAAATAATTTATTTTAATACTATATTAATTATCATAAATAAATATAATTTTTTCTAAATTTTTGGGACCGGTTTGAACCCTATGAAAATTCAACCACAATTTAAAGACCAACATTATGTTTGAATTTAAATTATACACTTTATATCATGAAAAGTAGGGTTAAATATTTTTATGGAAACTAGACCTACCCAAGAACCTCTATGATTTATTTCACATTTTTAGGAAATTTATTTCTATTTTTAGCACCTTAGTCAAAGTAGAACCAGTTTGAATTATCTCAGTCAAAACCCTAAACCAAACCGGCTGCTACTATTCATCGGGCTCGAGTCCGACTCGGCCACTTGACTCGGTCGAGTCAACTAGATGCACCGACGCATGCAGACCCTTGGATCTAAGATCAACGATCCAGATCTCACCACGATTGGGCAGTTCGAAACAGCGCTTAAAGATCTCATCCGTCCGATCCTGATCTAACGGTCTGCATTCAGCCACGTAGTGCTGGCTTACCTCCGCACCTTGAGTCGTTGTCATCGCGGGCCCGCCTGTCAGGCCCTTCTTCTTCCTCGGGCAGGCGCGCGCGTAGGAGCCGAGCTCCACGCGGCTGCGAATCTCTTCCGCGCGCTAGTGACGCCATCAATCCGCTGCTGCCGTTGGCCACTCCTGGAGCTTCTTCACTTCACGCCGCCTCCATCTCCGTCAACATCCGAGGATAATACCCCTCACAACCTCTCTTCTCCCTCACTTCTCCTCCTGTTGACCGAGGAGAGGGGAGCTTGTTCTTTCTCTCTACACGGGTGAGCTTCCTCCGCGTGGTTCCCCTCATCTCTGTAATCCATCCCGTATCCATTTTTACTAATCTAAGCTCCTCTCGTGCCTTGTAGCTCCCGGGTCACAGTAGTGCCATTGGAAGCTCTAGAGCACTCCGGAGGACACCTCGGTGTCATCTTCGTCTCTGGTGAGATCCTCCCCATTTCTTGCGCGTCACTTCGTGTGCTAGGTTATAAGGAGTAGAACCCCTCACCTAATTTGTCGGATAATGCACAGGAGCTCTGTGATTTCTTGTTTTCCGATTCACGGTCGTGGGAGCTCGTCTTCTTCCCCGACGCCGGCACGGTGAGTTCCCCGTCGATTCAACCCTCTGGGACCATCTCATGGATGTCCTGGTTCTGCTCCCACCTCACATTGTTCTTCTTTATCCCCAAAACGTTCCCACCGCGGTGACCTCCTCTCTCGCGCGGCTTGGTTTGCTGGGCGGAGTGAAGGCGAGACCCTTGGTCCCCGTGCTTCTCCTTCGCGTCACTTGAAATCCAAGAGTCTGGATCTAGCACCAGTTGCCTCGAAGTGGTTTCTGCCTCGTGATCTCTCGGCACCGTATACACCTCCTCCGCTCGACTCCGCCGCCGGCGCGCCACCGTGCCTCTTCTCCGGCAAAATCACCATCGGAAGGTAGTTCTTGCTATTGCCTTTCCGTTTTCACTAGGTCCTTGCACTCTCCGGCCTTCCCTCGCCGCCGACGAGCATGGCAACGCCACGGCCGCGCCATTTCCTGTTGTCAGAAGATTACGGCCCAAAACAGAGAGTTTTGTCAGATTAATTAGCACTAATGGTTGTAGTTGTTTAGTCCTGAGTCTATGACTTGTGGGCCTTAGTGTAGTTTAAGTGGATGCGTAGTTTGTAGAATACGTTTTCGCTAAAAGGAAAACGTATCCCTAACATGCTTAGAACAGTTTTACGTTTAAGTGTTTTGAAAACGTATTCATAGGATTACGCCTTCAGCTTTTCGGCCAAGACCAAGCCCACGTTGACTGGGTCAAAGCATTGACCCCGGTCCCACTCGTCATCCCCTGTGGCTAGTTGAGCCTCGGTGAGAAAAGTATGAAATGCATTAGGAAATTAGAAAATCTGTGGATGATTTATTTATACACTGAAAAATTGTATGAACTTCTAAAATGCATAACTATTTCATCTCAACTCCAAAATGAATGGAACCACTTCTGGTAATTTTAATTTTTAATGAACTTTATATTAAAATTGGTTTCAAACATGTCTCTGTAACAGAGAGCATTATTTTGGAAAATGAGCTATAAACACTATTATTTTTACAAAAGAAAAAGGCTGATAACTTTAAAAATTCATAAAAAATTCTTGAAACTCCAAAACAGTGAAATCAGTTTTGATAATTTCTATTTCAAATAAAATTAATTATAAAAATGGTTTCAAACTTACCTCTATCACAGAAACTATAGTTTGAGGAAAATGATCCTAAAGGGTATTATTTTTACACTATTAATGCTAATAACTTTAGAAGTCAATAACTAAATCATGAAAACTCCAATTGGAGCAAACTCAACTGTTTTGAACTTGTAATAATATTTCCTATTTATCCATGAAATCCATGTACTCACCACCGCTCTACAAATTTTCATCTCATAATTAAATTACATGAATGAAGGCATATTGAAATCTGAAATTCAAACCACCATAACTTTCATATACTAAATCAAAATAAAATAATTCTTTCACCAAAAATCATCTAAAATCATGACTTAGCTACTGTAGAAAAATCATGCATTTTTGAGCATCTTGATTTTTGGAGTATTCCTCGGTGTTTATATCGGTCTTTATTCTTTAGATTCCGAAGCAATTGATATTGACTCTTACACTACCGAGAGCGAACAATTACTCTACCAGCAAGGCAAGCGTCCTTTGATCTTTCTTTTTGCATCATATTTGATCCCAGTTTTGTTAGGATAGATGCAATGATAATTGCTTGCATGCTATTTTGATATTGTCGCTATTTTTGTGATGAATAGTTAGACACATCCTATTATCTTGTCATTGTGGCTATCCATGAATTATTCCAGTACTGAAATGATTAAGATAGGATGCGTGAATTTGAGTTATTCGGGTTTTGCTTAGTCATGCAAGTCTAGAACCGGTAGTTTGATTGTCGGGAATAACCCGACAATTATGGGATAAACACAACTCTCATTATATACTTTTGTTTCAGATCTTCATATCTATTTTATGAGTTAAACTTTGACATTTTAAAGAAGTTTTTGGTCTGGACAAGTGTTGGTTAGTGATGGTGCTCTGTGCACGAGATTTGGGTATGTGGTTTGACTTGTCTAGACAATTAAGGACCGAACTTTGGGTACCTGCTGTTCAAGCAACACTCGTGCTATCACACGCAATATATGGGTGTTGTATGGTTAAGTAGGGGGAAGGTTTTGTTGTGTTGAGTCCCACGGTGGTGAAATTGTAAGGGCATAGGACCGAGAAATCCTATGTTTTCCTTTTGGGCCAATAGGATGGAGATTAGGGGTGGGAGTGGTTCGGCCTTATCCATTGGGGCACGGAACCGAAACAAAAATTCTAGTGATATGGGCTAGAAGGGTAACCCAATAGAAAACATGGTTCAATAGGTTCAGAATCTATTGGTTCCTGGGGTTCGAGTGGATCGAACCGAACGCATTATCGTCATCCTTCCAATGCCGGACAATGGTGGCTTCGTCTCCCCCCCATAAAGCAGCCACTTGCGGTTCTTGGCGTGTTCTAGCCTTCCTTGTACGGACACGCGCAGCCATGGACATGGCGGGGAGGAGGAGGAGGCCTACAATGCGGTGCACGAGTTCAACCTTGGGAACCCCTTCACGGCCCGCCCGGCGAGCCGATCGCCCGGCCTCCTCGGCGCCGAGGGCCACCACTCGCCGTCTGTCTCGCCGCCACCTCCGCTGCGCCCGCGCGCCGCGGCTTCATCTCCAAGGTATGTGGCGTCGCGCCGCGATTCTCTTGTCTGTGTTTCTTTCTTGCGGATGGTTCCTCCCCGCTTGCCGATCCGATCGGCCTCGATCGGCCAGTGCGATGCGATGGCGGTGGCCGGCGTGCACCCGCTGGTCGCCTACCTCGCGCTCAACTACGTGGATCGCTTCCTCTCCAAGTGCCAATTGCCGTAGAACGCAAAAGATGGAGAATTGCTGTGGTACACAAATTGCGGTAAGAACTCACGCTCGCCTTCAGAGGAGAGGAATGAATTTGTCGACAAAGGCATGCCTCCTTTTCTTTGATACTTTGGCAATTGAAGGTTGTCCGAACTAAGTCAATTGCCTCTTCTACCTCCTCTGTATGTCTGATTGAAGATAGATCGTGTTGGGTTGATGACTCTTCCAAGAATTGCCGTGGTACACGACAATGAGCAAAGGGGTCATCATCAATGCTCTCTCGCTTGCTAGAGGTATGTGTTGCATTTGCTTTCTTGTCGATCTGCGGTGTAAGCTCCTCTTGGCTATAAAACTTTTATCAGTTTCATTTGGGCTTGGTGTGATTATGTCATTTGGACTTCTCCCGCACTGTATAACTGTGGTAGTAGCATGTATTTGTAAGAGTCTAAGATGAGAGGAACTTAATGTTTTTCTTTGTTCATTTGCAGGAGGCAAACATGGCGTCCGGCGATCCCATTATTTTTAGTTGAGCATATGCATTTTGCAAGACAACTCTTGATTGGTGTAATCATGTAATACTCATACCAGAAACCTTGTTGAATGAAAGCTATTGCTTATGCATTTTACATGATGCACGACTTATAGCTAGCTTATCTTGTAAGAGATATGCTAAAGCTTCCCGAAAGAGGCTATTGCTTATCTTTGTCAGAGGTCAACCCATATGATCCGATGGATCATAAGGGTCATGGCAAACACAATCAAAAGGGTTGACCCTTTAACCCCTTCTTAATCCATAGGCCACGGGACCAGACCCTATCCGATCGGACCGACCCACTCCCACCCCTAATGGAGATGTTAACGTCTTGTGTTTCCTAGGAGCCCTAGGTTGAGGACTTAGCTCAATGGGATCTTCTTGCTAAAATGACCATATCTTGATTTACCGTCCAGGCATACCATAGGAAGTATGCTATATTCGGAGGCATCCGGAGGCTTACGAGCTAATCAAGTCGTGTGGGTAAGTAGTACCCTCGCAGGTATAAATCTATTCGAATAGCCGTGTCCACGGTTATGGACGACCGCTTGAAATTTGTGGCTGCTTATTGTTAGACTTGGAATTAAAATTGTTGGTGAACTCGGCTTTGTCATAAATGGGATGTTCATGCTTGTTGTTGTATCAAAGTGGACAGCCACTTTGCTAATTGTACGATTTATTTGTTATTCAATTCATTACTTGTTCACATGCTTTACTTCTACTTCAAATCTGATTTTGAAATGGCACTTGAAAAACTAGTATGTGTAGGTTGTACCTTGTTGCGTCCCTTTTGCAAAACTAAGCCAATATGAGCCACCCCTTGGAACAGCCTTATGCATAACTAATTTTTATTTGTGTAAGACTTGCGAGTACTCTTTTGTACTCAGCCAGATGTTTGCTGGCTTTTACAGGTGAGGAAGATATTGAGACCGATGAGCTTGTTGGTGTCGATTTAGGCGACACTAATGAGTAGTATGCTATCTCTTAACTCCTAGTCGGTTGTCGATGGGTTATAGGGCATACCATCGCTGGCATTTTGGTTTATTTACTTGCTTCCATCTGTTACTTTATGAACTCGTTTAATTTGGCGGTCGGCCACTTGTATTAGTTGTAAACTCGAAACTATGATGTATGACTTTTGTACTATTTATGTATGAGTGTTGTATGGATGTGATCAACGTTGTATGAGAGTATGGTTATATTGGTCGCTGATCTTGGGAGCCAATATAAGTCATACTGCTGATCATGGCTTCCTATTTAACTCACTAAGTGTAGTGCTTGACTTGTTGGAGAACCGACAATCATGTAGTGCTCGCAGAGGAGCGCGCATGATCGTCTGGGCTCTAGATTCGATCAAGCCTCTCATTTAGATTGAGTTAAGTTGGAATCCATTTACCGGAGATCCAGAGTTATGTCCTTAAGACTATGCTTAGTCTCGGTCTTACGGAGATAACCCGGGGTCCCCACACTATTAAAGTTGGCATTTAAAATGTTGGCACCGGAAGAGGTTTGACAATGCGAACTTTCTTTTTTCTTTTTATTTATTTGCGGTTAATTCTTTGCTCATATAAGGATAAAGCGCAGCTCTTAATTAAATGTGCAGTTTACATGAAAATTTGACAATGAATGATAGGACTTGCAAAGAGTTACTCTTGAAGAACTATTCTTTAATGAATGTGTATGAAAAATTCGCATCAAGGTTATATAATTTTGTGTACCAAACTAGAAGAATAATTGAAGTTCTCTTATAAAATTATCTCCATATTCATCTCCTGTGTTCCATGCTCTGTCAGCACCAATTTATTCTGATATATGCATGATAACTTGCTTAACTAGTTAACCACCCTCTGTTATCGTGTGATATATTTAAATTTGCTTGTTAAACTACTACTCTAGTTGTATTTTGTACATGTAGTATGGCTGATTGATATTTATTTGTACAACATATATTGTTTCTGTTTTCGCGCAATATCCGAATAAGTATTCGTGACCGAGACAATCCGTATTCGGTTCAGCATGTATTTGCTCCGTATTCGTGACCGAGACTATCCGCATTCGTATTCGTATCCGGCACTATCTGTGTCCGACTCTGAATCTGAGAAAAAATATGGAAAAGGATACGGGATGAGCGATATCCGTCCGTATCCGCTCCGTTTGTACCCCTACTCCTGCACCGGATCCCAATCCCAGCGGAACCAAAATGCTAACCAGCTAATTGGATTCCTGCCCCCAACGCTTTATTTCACGAATCCAGCATGGGAATACGATTGAGTGGCAGCGGTCGGCAGCTAATTGTCTGCCTGCATGTCACTCCACTCTGTTTCTAAGGAGTATAAATAAAACTGCTAGCTATTTTATCTCCCATTTGTGATTTGAATAGTTCATATCTCTAACATAAGATTTGTGAGGACCCCGGAATATTGGAAATTTGCCGAATTAAAATTATACTGTAGCATAATTCTTAATTAAGGAATAGTTCGGTTCCCTTATTAAAGATCATGCTAGAAGTATAAATTTAACAAGTAACAAATCCAATATTCAGGTTCCCGGATATATGTCTTACAATGGTTCCCAGGATCAGTGACCATTGCACATATATCCTTAAACAACATTGCATCATACATACAAGTCATACATTTACATAATTAAACAGAAGGTTACAATTCGGTTTAGTACTACAATATCAAGTGACTCAGGGTCACTAACAAAGTTTAACAGCGGAAGCAAAAGTTTAAACAACAAAAGCCACCAATGGCCCCATCACCCGCAGGCTATTGCGTAGAGACTAGAAATAGCTTCATTTGTTAGCATCGCCCTGTTCGGTGCTAACAGGTACCTCATACAAATACCCATCCTCACCTGCAACAAGTGGTGAAAGCACCTGAGTACAGAAGGTACTGGCAAGACTTACACAAACTACTAAGAAAAAGTGTTTGATAGAACCTATTCAAAGGATTAGAATTTATACATGCTTATGTTTGACAACATGAAGGTTATAATAGTTCAATTTTTGCAGAAAGCAATACATCTTAACCTACACATGCTAGATTTTAACAAAGCGATTTTATAAACTGATTTGAACTAAAACAGTAAATAACATAACATGTAATTATAAAATATAACAATAATAAAGTGGTTTTCCACCACAACAAAGATATTGCATGAATCCCCTTCATGTCGAACCAGAACCCAAACATTAGTTTAAGTCAAAATTCTATACAGGTGACATCAACTCAAGTGTCATCCATGACCGCGGACATGGCTATTTGAATAGTTTTAACCCTGCAGGGGTGTACATCTTTACCCACACGACTTAGTTAGCCCGTAAGCCTCCGGAATAATAGCACACAACCTTTGGTATGCCGGCCGGGTAAACTAAGATTTGGTATTTTCAACAAGTCGACATTATTGAGTTGGGCTACCTATGTATGATCGATCCTGTTAGCGTAGGTCGCACCCCTACACCAACAGGCGGACATGTTACGCGGAACATCCAATTCAATAAAAGAAACAAAAGTTGTGCTCCCCTACACATATAGTATTGAAATCGGAGCCTTATGAACCCTGATACATTCAGAAGTCCTCACCCTTAAGAACATATGATATGACATGGTACGAAACCAAACACATGTGGCATATGTTACTGATAAGCAAGCACATATGTCATATGCAATCAACACATATATCCTTATCAACCTGCACCCCAACTCAATAACACCAACTCCTTACTTGACCAAACAGCGCCCATACACCGCGTGTGGAAGTACGTTGGGGCTTGATTGAATAGTCAGAGTTCAGTCCTTAATTGATCCAGACAAGACCACCACATTTTCCAATCTCGTGCACGAAGGCACCATCACTAGCAACCACTTGTCCAGATCTTATATATGCTTTTAAGGCTGAAATTAAATTTAGTTTTGAAACCTTGAACAAGAAATCAAAGATTGAATTTAGTTCAGAAAACAGATCCTAAGATCTGAATCAAAAGTATTTTATTTTTCCCATGGTTGACAAGATAAGCTTGTCAACCAACTAACGTTGTACTAACTGCGAAGCTAAGCACAAGCTACAGGGTAAATTAACAGAACAAACATACTATCTTAAGGCATAAGTGTATGAATTTAATTCAGAGTAAGCCACAATTATTGGTATGTAGCTAACTACTCACAGATCACAAATACTTTAGAAAATAGCATGCACAATATCACTGTAAATTTGAAAATCTAAAGTATTGAAATCTGGGTTCAATATGATGCAAAGAGGATGCTTGCCTTGATAGTAATAAACTTCTTGTTCAAGTGCTGATGGTTCAGAACTGGACTCAAATACTTCAGAAGAACCAGATTCTAAAAGAAACAATAACATTCAATGAACACAAGAACTGACAGCAAATAAAAGATAAAGGGAAAATGTATGATCAAGATGGTAATGCATGGTTAACAACATGCTTAAGCTATATCTACCCCAATAAAGATAATAACCCATATTACCCTCTACTGCCACTAATTGCCAGGAATTAGGGTTTAGGTTCAAGTTATAATTTCAGGTTTTGAAAAGAATTGAAAACAGGGCAGATTGCAGATTTTGGGTTAATTGAAAATGTACTAAGTAAAAGATTCTAAATTGAAGCTTAATCTGGTCTTTAGAGTAGATAATACCCTAGACTAACCCTAATTGGTCAGATTACAGAAAACTATCAAAATAACAGAGGTTGTCGGTTTGGCCGACAACAACTGACAGAGGCAGATCTTCGCTACAAAGCTAAGTAGAAGGCATTAAGAGTCAAAAGAACAACTGATTATGCTACTAGGGTTTAGCTAAGAACTAATTAAGTTGAAAAGATAACATGGGAAACCCTAGAGCTTAAAAATGATATGAAAGACCGAAAAGTTATAAAAGAAACTTTTCAGTTATAGTAAGACTGGAGCTGCTTATGCACAAGTGAATGCTCCAGTAAGTTATTTGTGATCATAAAGAAGCTTAAGATGGAAAGAATGGAGGACATAGCTCACCGGAGCAAGATTTCACCGAAGTGGTGCTTCAACTCGCTCAAGTCAACAGAGAACAAAAGCATGGTTTTACCTACAGATGATGCCCAAAACTCACATTACCAAGTGAATTAAGCACCAAGAGGAGTAAGCAAGAAGTGAGAGCCAGGGATACTTCACTGGGAAAGGAAAAGATGAAGAAAGCTCTCTCGGTCAACAATGGTGGATAAGCTCAAAAGCTAGGGTTTATATAGGGTTTCAACCTCCAGAGCAACCAAGAGGGTTCTAGAGTGGATGCGGTGGCAATATGGTGCCAAGTGTTAAGGAGAGATTTGCCAAAATCGCGACGGAACACCACCTCTCCGACAACGAAGTCAGAGGCAATGTACAGGCGCGAGAAGGAAGAGAGAGGCGTCGTTAACAAGCGGGCCCCACTGTCAGCTGCATCAAAATACGACAATACATCTCACTGTAAGCTCAAAAGATTGGCAGCCGTTTGATTGGAAATGGACGGCGGCGATAAGATGAAAAAATAACATACAACTGGTATCTTTCAATATGGGCGCACGATTCTAATCTAACGGCCATATCAAGATCCGCCCCAAAGCGCGCGCTCGAAAGGTACCGTGAGATTTAAATCAACCGCCGCAATTTAATGCGCGCCTTTGAATTTTGAATTGAAAAGGATGGCGCGGTTGGATCTAAGATCAACGGTGGAGATTGAAGAGAGTCCGGTGACGAACGCCCAATGGATGCGTCCGTCCGATCAGGATCAAAGGTGGAGATTGAGTAGTGCGTTCGGCAACCCGAACGCCCACAAGATCCGGTCCGTTGATTGAGGATCCAATGGCTCACGCCATCTCGCTTTTACCATTTAAAAATGGCCTGCCGAAAATGGCGTACCACAGGATCTCGATCTAACGGTCATGATTGTGTGGCTCATCGAGATGGCCCGAACGGCACAATCACTCTCGATCGGCCGATTTAGATCCAAGGGCTCAGATTCAATGTGGTGTTCGGGTGACCCGAACTGCCCACTAGATCTGGCCCGCTTATTGAAAATCCAACGGCCAAGATGGAATGGCTCTACGGGATGACCCGATTGGCCCACTGAATCTGGCTCATCCATTAAGATCTAACGGCTGAGGATTGGATATGCGTTGGGATTTCGAATCAAGGTTGGATGCTGTTGGATGAAGATCCAACGGTGGAAATTGCTTCGCGTACGTGGGTAGCCCACGCGGCTTAGCGAATCTCGGCCGAGCATCTGGAAATCGACGGCTCACGTGAAGTGTAACCTTGGGCTCGCGGCCGATCGTGTCGGGTGCGCCGGTTTAGACCTAAACCTATGTGGCTCGGTCGCTACAGTGCAAACCGGCTAAGGTTTGACCGAGAGAATTGACCAACTCCTTTTAAGGCTCTAAAAGTTTGACTGGGGATTTAAAAATAGCAAATAAATTTGTAAAAATATGAAATTTTGAAGGGAGACTTCTGGGATGCCATGAATCCCAGATAAAATATAAAATCCAGAGTTTCTTTTATTAAAATACATAAATAGGTCACATGGACTATATAGGTTTGTTTAAAAGCAAGAAATTTTGCTAAGGTCAGAATAGGTTATGGAAATTTGACAAGAATTTTTTTGGCCCGATAACTTATACGGTATTGGATAAAAACATTTTTCAGTCATAATACAAGCTCTGACTTGTATTTCCTTTGAAACTTCAAATAGGTTTTGGATTTTGGCTAGAAAAGGAAGGTTTTAATTTGTAACATAACATCCAAATTCCAAAAATGAATAGTAATGTTATGAACAGACATCTCATTACTGTTCATAAAGCATATTATTACTGTTCCTTAAATCTAGGGCTATTACAAGATTGTTTTCATTTTCCTTCTTTTGGAAGACAAACCTTTGGTTACCATTGAACTAGGGTCTAGGGGACATAGATGAGCATAGGAACAAGCATCAGCATCTTATGATTTAATATAGTCGATATCAATCATCGACTTAAATTGTATGATGTTTAAACTTGAACCTTCTATTTAGACCGTACAAGAATGACCATGTAATACTTCGACTCAAAGGCAAAACTTTATTGTACTGCCTGTCTTGATAGTATGTAATGTAGAGAACCATTTCCACACCCTGTATTCTGTTAGTAAAAATATAGAGTTTAATGAATACATGTGTTCAGGCTCACGAGTCACAATTTATATATAATATTTATGGGCTACCTATTGCTATTATTGGTGAACCTTGGAGTTACTAATTAGAATATCTTGATATGCATAATTTTGAGTTAGCTAAAGAAGATCTATCTTTTGTTTAGCATGACAGTTTCTTTACTTGCTAACTATCAGCATCAAAAAAGAGGAATAGTTGGTGCATGTACATGTGCAGAAAATAATTTATATATGATATTTATGTCGCCTCTTTTGTTCCAGATTAGCATGTATTGTGATGTGTTTTCAGACTAGCATGCATGCTTGTGTTCTGCTTTTGTTTCAAAATTTAAATTAAGAGGCTTTTGCTAGTAAACTCTTCATTTGGGAAATCAATTTACATTTAAGAGTAGATCAGACAATTTATGTAATTGTCTTCTTAACCATGGTAGTAGTAATTTGATTTCATACAGTACACTTTCTTTTTCTTCTTTTCTCGGAGTTGAATTTGAGTATACTTTCTATGGAGAGAGAATGAACTATAATTTCAATCATTGCCTCTATATTATATAAGATTGTGCACATATGAACTTTTTTTTATTAATTAATCCTTTTTTAAATTTAATTTTAAAGTTAACCCCCGGTGCACTTTATTTCTAATTCTGACCCCTTTGGTCACGCCACCATCTATGGCGTGACAAAACAATATTATCACGCCATAAGATAAGTCCGCAAAAGCGCATTTTTGTCACGCCACCGGTGGTGGCGTGACCAAACAACATCTTGCCACGCCACCACCCGTGGCGTGACAAGAGTTGGCCTGAAACGCTCGCGTGACATCAGTTATTTAGTCACGCCACGGATCTGGATCGTGGCGTGACCAAAGGGTCGTGGAAATAAAGTGCGCTGGGGTTAACTTTAAAATTAAATTTGAAAAAGGATTAATTAATAAAAAAAATATGAACATATCAAATATTTCCTCTGTATTTTACAAGACTGCACATATCATAGCTACCATTTTTAGTAGAGAGCGGCTCGCCAGTTAGCTGTGGCGTCGCGCGTGCCGCCGCTTGTGCTCGAGCCGGCTCGGCACTAGCGTCTCACCCGGGGAATAAATGGGAAGCTTGGCTGGTTGTGGCGCGTGGCGCGCTCAGCCCACGCGTGTTCGAGCTAGGCTCGGCACGCGTGTCTCACCGGGGTTGTTTGAGGACTGAGCTGGGGCTCAGGTGGCAAAAGCCCGCCATAATTCGAGCGTTGGCTCCCATGTGCGCCTCGTGAGGTTGGGTGCTCTTCTTCTTTAATGTATTCCAGATGGGGTAAAATCCCGGACATCAAAAAAAGTAGTGTTCCCCTAGGCGTTAGATGGGCGGCGGGTGGCCGCCTAGCGCCTAGGTCCCCAGGCCATGCCTAGGCGACTGATTAGGCAACAGGCAGGCAGCAGGCAAGAAATATGTATATGTGATGCAAAATATAGCTTAAGAAGAAGGAAAATGTTATCTGGAGTAGCAGTTTTTGTAAAGAATACTTGATGTAAAATGCCTTATCTAGATGTAAATAACTATCAGTAGTGCGGGGATGATGACGGCTTGAAGGCGGTTACAGCGACGGCAACGACTTGGAGGCAGGGATGGCGATGGCTTGGAGGCATGGACGGTGAAGGCAACGTGATAGGGATGCCGGGACAACAACGACTTTGAGGAGAGGAGTCAAGGAGGAAGATGTGGCAGAGGAGCCAAGGAGGAAGATGCGGGCTGTGAGGTAGATCCCATCGGTGACGAGGAAGATGTGGCGTAGGGGAGGTTGATGCGGCAGAATCTCTAACCCTAGCTCTGAATTGGGACCAAATTAGTAAGCATCACACATAAGTACCCCTTTCCCTGCCCACCTGTAACATCCCAATTTTGGGCTTGTGTTTCAAATGTAAGAAAATGAGTAGAAATTAAAACTTTTTCTTACATCATGTATTTCCTTTGTGTACTGAACAAGTATTGTACAAAAGGTTATGGAAATGCAAGTCACAAGTCTTTGATCCAATCTTGTTCCTTCAAAAACATTGTTGTCAAATGTTTTGATCATCCTCTGGAAATATTTTTCCTAAGTTCTTGGGATGGTATGTGACCCTCTGAAAATTTCACAATTTTTAGAAATTGTTTGAATATTTTAGAGGGCAGTCAAACCTGTTTGACTCTCAGTCAAACCTAAAACCAGTACCTTGTAGAATTTTTGGAGAAAAATACGATGCATAAAAACCTCTGAAAATTTTTCACAAGGTCAATGTCTCGGTCAGCAAGCTCCTGTAAAATTTCAGAATTTTTGGAGTTATTTTGCTACCCCAAATAAATCCTCAAAAGTCTCGACTTTAATTTAAAACCTAAAGTGATTCATTCCTTAGGTTCGAAGTGGGCTCGAGTCCGAGCCACTTGACTCGGTCGAACCACCTAGCTGCACCGAGCCGCATTTTAAAACGTGCGTGCGATATCACCGTTGATTCAAATCGCTCGGCCCCGTTAGGTGAGCATTGGACCCTCGGTTGCATTAACCAATTGGGACCGTTGGATCTCCATCCGGACCGTCCGATTTTTCGTAAGCAATGACCGTGTCGCGAGCTCTTTAAATCACACCGTCCATCTAAAATCCACGGCCGTGGTTTGTCTTCTGTTCTTCTTCCTCTGTCCACTTGAAGCGCGGACAATGGCGAAAGAGAGAGAGCGCGCGGCTTTGATGTGTCACTTCAAGTTTGCTTTCGTAGCGTCTCTGCGGGGCATTTAATGCGCACTGTGCTTTCTCCTCCATTGTCCCGAGTCTCAGCTGCTCCTATCTTTTCTTGGTCTACAACCGGAGCATGAACCGAGCCCACCATGGACCCGGGTTCTTGCTCGAAACCCTAATCCCTTCCCTATATATTGCCCCTCTAGGTCCTCCTGGTGTTCCGTTACACCACACTTTGCTCTTCTTAGTGTTTGAGCGGCTAAACCACCTCACACCCTCAAAGCACCATTGTTGGCCGTAGAGCTCCATGGCGGCCTTGGTGTCCAGTGGTTTATCTTCAACATTTCTTGCACCCTTTTGAACTCCTCAACCTCCTTTGTATTTCCCCTAACTTGATTTTGGGTTGCATTCACAGGAATCGCTCAATTTTAAGTTTGGAGATTTTCGGTTGGTTTCACCCCCTTTCTTCTCCACTCTCATTAAGTGGTTCGTTTTGCAATTATTTGCTTTTGGAGCCTCTTTGAGCTATAATGAAGCTGTGGTGATGATTTGGTTCCACTCATTTTGCTCAGAACCTCATCTTCCACTTCATCTTCTTCGGCTCCGGTGGACTTCATCGTGTTCAAGTCTTCCCCGGCCATCTTTGGAGCTCCTCTCGGTTAAGGTAGCTTCTATATAGTCCCTAGAAGTCATGGCACTCGCTTTCCCGGACTGCAGCGGAGCATTTTTGCTATTTTCATGTTTTACCGAAAATGGCTCCATCTTGTTTTCCGGCTCGCCGGCGTTCTAGACCTCCACCGCCGGCGAGGTCATCACTATTGGGACCGCAACACTATTGCGAACCCATTTTGATAGTTTGTGGGCGCCGCCGCGACCGGAGTCGCCGGCGACAAGCCGTGGTAGCCACTCGGGACTTTGCCGGCCGTAGCTCCCGTTGTCGTCATCTAATTAGGACACAGTTAATACCCAATCATTAGAAGTATTAATGGTGTCTTAATCTGGCCTAATGTCTCACTGACGTGTGGGCCCTCTGTCCCTAAATCGCCTCTGTTCAAAATCTTTAGGACACATTAATTGCTAATCATCACTAATCATTGGTCATTAGTAATTAATTAGCTATCCTAAAACCTCCCTTAAGTCAGCGACAGTGGGACCACGCGCCGCGTGCGTGTGTTAAACCTCGCATGTGTGACTCTCGATCAGCGACATGCGCCCCACGTGTCGGCACTCCACGGTTGCATTTCGATCTTGGACCGCCGTCCATTTCGCGATCTGCGCCCGGATCTTGTATGCATTGGACCATCGGTTCCCCTCATCATCTGGACCGTCCATCTCGTGATCTGCGGTGAGATCATGTGTGCAATCGGACCTTCCGGTTAGATTTGGGTTCGAGCCGCTCATCTTTAGATCTGCGGTCGTGGTTCGTCGAGTAATCGCACCCTCGGTTGCATGCTTCCTCGTGAGCCGTTGGATCTTGATCCAACGGTGGTTTCTGTTATGAATCGCGCAGGCGTCTTTTGTTTCGTCGCGTGTGGCTCGTTGGATTTGCATCGACGGCCCACGGCGTCCACGTCGTTTATTATCGGTTGGTTGGTTTTTATTTCGTAAGTAATTATTTTATCAACCAAAATTGCCTCAAAACTTTAGAAATTCATAACTAATTCTAGATAAGTCCTTTTACATGAAACCAACTGTAATAAATTTGTATTCCACTAAAGTTTAATATAAAAATGCTTTTAGCTATGCTTGTAGTAGAAAATTCTGTAATCTTTAATAGCTTGTTTACGCTATTTTTATATATTCAGTGTATTAAAACTTGGAAAATGCATATCTTTTTCTGAATATCTGCTAATTGAATAATTTTAACTTTGATAAATTTGTTATTAACTAAACTTTAATCTAAAAATGGTGGTAGGCCTAAATCAGCACCAGAAAAATATGTTGATAAATTTAACCTTATTAGTAGCAATTAAAAATTCATTTAATGATGTAATAGACACCAGTAATTCACTGTAAATCCTAAAAATAGAAATTTGATGTTAGGAAATCCCTCTGTTATCATACTATAATGTGAAATGGGTTTTGCATATGTTTATATTTCTGGAAAGTGCATCATGTTAGTTTTGCATCTTAGAAAAATCATAACTAAATCATTTTAACTCCAAATGACCTGAAATTTTATATGGGTTACCACTATGCCAGTAGGTAGCTACCATAAAAATTTCAGCTTCAAAGTCTTTCTAGAAAATGTTTTTGCTACTGTGCCAATTATGGTCGAAAATGGGTATTTAGATAATATCTTTTGCACCACAAATCCAAATTAGGTTTTTCCAGTTTCTATGTCTAGGTATATTCGTATTTCACCTTGTGTATAAGTTTAAATCGTAATTGGATAATTTTTGCTTGCTCTTTTGTTTTAGTGTTGCTCGTCTTATTGGTTGTTCTTGGTTCTTTTGCCTTTTAGCTTAGGATTCGACATTTGCGGTAATCCCGAGGCGACCCTCCACAACAGTTTGAGCAACAAGCAAGAAGGCAAGCAGTTTGATCATGTTAATCCCAGTATTTTAAGTATTTATGTTGATTACAAATTCTATGTATGCATTGCTACTTTGTTTTAATAGTTGGCCTAGTAGATGCATTTCCTTAGCAAATGATTATTCTCTACTACCATGAGCCTAGGTTACTTCTCGTGATTTAGAGTTCGTGGATGAGCTCTTGTCACTTAGTAGTTGCGAATCAATTGCTTAGCCATGCTTAGTTTAGGTAGAAATGGGGTTATCGACTTATCGATAACCTTGATCACTAAAACTTATTATGATTATGATTTCCACCTTGTGCCATGTCTATTTATGAAAACTAAAAACTGAAAACAAAATGATTTAGACTTGGGCACAATGGTATGATGGTGTGATTTTGGGTGTGGTGGAATGGTGCCGGGTCAACAAGGACCGAACATCTTGTTACACTAAACCAAGCATTTTAGCGTGCTAACCACATTAGAGGGTATGGGACCTCTCTTGACCTAGTACTTTGGCGTGTATTGGCCTCGGGTCGCAGGAGGTCGCGGGAGGGATGGTGTTGGGAGCATTGTAGTGTCGAAAGACTTCACCCGTGATGGGATTTGTCGCGTCTTCGACTTGCAATGTAAGCGTATGGTGTTTCTACCCATACGAGCGGCTGTGGTTGATACACAATATTGGAAAAAGTCTCGTAGGACTTAGCGGTGCCGGCATACCTTGGAAGTGTACTTTGTGGCTTAAAGCGATGCAAGTGTGGGTACATTGGTACACCTGCAGGGTTAAAACTATTCGAATAGCCTCGTCCTAGGTTATGGACACGCTTGGCAAGGTCTTTCAAGAGTTAGACTACAACCTTTTAAATTAAAACTTGATGGGTGGTACGAATCGGGATTAGTGCTATGTTGTGGTGACTATTGGGATAGTCACTTCCAGTGGTTACTTGTATGTATCTTTATTCTTTGTTATTTCAACATTAAAAACAGATTTGCAAACTTGCTTTTAAATGTATTACATTATTGCAAATAAAGTTGGCTTCATGCAAAATGAGACATCTGACCTCCACCTAAATAAGCTTGCATGTAGTTTATGAATAGGTCTGCTATTCCACACGTCGATCTTGCGGGTACAAAGACAATCTTTGTACTCGGATGCTATGCTTAATTGTTCTTCTGGAGAGGAAGAAGGTGAGCTAGAGGGCCTCACTTTTGCATTTGTGTTGTGGTAGCTGCGGGCGACTAGCTATGCGGCGGTCGGTTGCCTTGTGGGTGTGTGGCTAACGGTCGACTTTTGTTCTAGCCATCTTATGGCGCTTTGCTTCATTGTCATTCTTGTTTATTGTTCTATTTGGCGGTCGGCTCTCTTTTATAATAACTTTGCTTTATGTATGTCGTTGTTAAACCTAGTGTTGTATGTTGTATGGAAATGATGTGTAATTTTGTGATGATGTGCATATGCTGCAGTGCAGGAAGCATATGTCCATCGAGGCTTAGAATGTTTAGTTAGTAACACTAGAACCATTTGGAGGTTAAGTGTTACTAGTTAAATGTTCCGGTCCTCACAAAGTTGGTATCGAGCCATCTTGACCGTAGAGAAACCCTAGCTTGGTCGCCTTGTAGGATGTTCTGAAAACCTATTTTCAAGAGTCAAATGGTTTATGAAAATTAAGTAAGTTATCAGATTTTACTCCTTATCTATCTTAGTTTTCTTCTCTCATCTTGTTCTAGTTTGAGTTTTGAAAATTGTTTTCCTCTCATCTTCTTCCAAAGGATAGTCCTTATCGTTTAATTTGGGTTTGGGAACCAATGAGTTTGGCAAATTGAAGTGTTGGCTGCCCTTCTACAAGGTTTTGAAGCTTCTGGAATGGAGAATTTCGACTAGGAGCTTGGATGCAAAATCTGGACAGCAAGCATCAATTTCCGGACAGCAAGCTCAAAGGTTCTAAAGAAGGTAGGAAATGAGAGGAAAGTCAACTAAAACTTGTGGGAATGAAAGGGTAAGAAGTGATACGAGATTAGCTAATGCCTATACTCTATTAGGTGGTTATACCTTGATTTTGGACTGTTTTGAGCTAAAATTTAGTGCTGAAGTTTTGGGTCTTCTCAAGCGATTACTCGTTCTTCCATACGGGTTAGTCGTTTGGGAGTTGATTTGTTGATTTTTGGTCCCGTGCTCTTTGGTGTTTATTCTTGAGCCTTTTTATTGAGTTCGGGATGCTTTGCTTTTTATCTCGGGCTTTAGCTAACTTATCTTAGTAAATCGGGATGGTGGTGGGACACGTGAGCGGCGGAATCGGCCGGTAGTCCCGATGAGCTTCCTCTCCTCCGACCATGGCGGAAGTCCTTATGCGCATCGAGCATGTCGTTGTGAGGACCGCAGGTGTTGGAGGTTATCGCGAAACACCTCCACTCCTCTGGTGCCTCGGATGCTGAGGTGGTCACCGTGCTCGTGGGGACTTGCGGAGTTCCTCCGTGCTCAGCCTCCTACCTTCTCCCGGTCGAGGACCCCTTGGGCGCAGACGGATCGCTCGCGTCTCGGTTGAGCGGAAGCTCAACGTTGCTCGATGCCGGGAGCGAGAGCGGGCACTTTCGCATCCCATCGGTGGAGGGTGCGGCACTCTCATGGTGGGAGAACTTCCTCGCCATGCGACTGCGGGACACGTGGTCTCGTGGGAGGAGTTCGATCAGCTTTGGCGGGCCCATGTCCTGCCCGGCCGATGAAGTCGAAAAAGAAGGACAAGACCTTGCGCATGTGTTGATTACCGTCCGCTTAATGAGGTGACAGTAAAGAACAAGTATCCTTTGCCCGTATTGATGATCTTTTCGATCGGTTGACCGGAGCACGTGTCTTCTCAAGATTGACTTGAGATTGGGCTATCATCAAGTCGATCGGGGCGAGGATATTCGAAGGCGCCTTTGCTACTCGTTATGGCCTTTACGAGTACACCGTCATGTCTTTTGGTTTGACTAATGCTCTGCTTTATTCATGAATCTTATGAACTCGGTATTCATGGAGTATTTGGATAGATTTGTGGTGGTATTCATCGATGATATCCTTATCTACCCAAGAGTGAAGAAGAGCATCTCGAGCACCTTAAGCTTGTGTTGGGCAAGTGCGAGCACCACGTGATGCCAAATTCAGCAAGTGCGAGTTCGTTGAAGGAAGTGGCATTCTTGGGCCATGTTCTTTCAAGAGAGGTGTGGTTGTGGATCCTAGCAAGGTCGTGATGTGCTATCTTGGGGTCACCAAGTCATCACCGATGTGCGGAGTTTTCTTGGTTTGGTGGCTACTATCGCGCTTTATCGAAATTTCTCCAAGATTAAGCCTATGACCGAATTGCTTAAGAAAGACAAGAAATTTGAGTGGTCCGTTGCTTGTGATGTGAGTTTTGAACTCAAGAAGCGATTGACCTCACCCAGTGCTTGTTCTCCCGATATTCACAAGAGTTTTGATATCTATTGTGATGCTTCTCGTCGTGGTCTTGGTTGTGTTCTTATGCTGGGAAGGCAAGGTTGTGGCCTATGCATCGCGCTGGCGATTGAGGCCTCATGAACTCAACTATCCTACTCATGACTTGGAGTTAGTCGTGTGGTCCATGCACTCAAGATCCGGCGGCATTATCGATTGGTAACCGTTGTGAGGTGTATTCGACCACAAGAGCTTGAAGTATTTGTTCACCCACGGATCCGAACCTCGGGCAAAGAAGATGGTTGGAATTGATCAAGGACTATGACATGGGCATTGGTATCATCCGGCAAGGCCAACGTTGTGGCGAATGCACTCGGTCGGAAGGTGTATTGCGGCATGTTGATGCTCCAAGAGCGAAGCAGTACCACCTCATTCGTAATTCCGCGCCTCAATTTGGGTTTGATCGAGCGCGGTTCTCTTGCTACATTGGTTGTGCAACCAACCTTGGTGGACCAAATCAAGGCGCACGCCAGGGCATGATGTTGGTGTGAGCCAAATCAAGCGAACGTCAAGGATGGGATAGCCAAGTGTTTTCGGAGGACGAGCATGGCGTTGTGGTTTGGGCAAGCGTCTTGTGGTTCCTAAAGTCATGGAATTGGAATTTGATTCTCCGAAGCCCATGATTCTCCTTTGTCTATTCATCCCGGGCTACCAAGATGTATCGGACCTTCGTCGAGGTTACAGTGGACCCGAATGAAGCGTGAGATTGCCAAGTTCGTTCTCGGGAGTCGGCGTGTCTTTGTCGTGTGAAGGCCGAGCATCGTCCGCGAGCCTTCTTCAGCCTTTGCCGTGCGAGTGGAAGTGGGATTCGTTGGCATGGACTTCATCACCGGATTGCCCCGCTCGTCCAAAGGGAATGATGCTATTTGGGTCGTGATCGACGAGGTTGACTAAAGTGGCACATTTCCTCCCGTCAAGACTCGGCCGTGTGGGGCCTTTGGCGAACTTTATGTCTCGAGGATTGTGAGTCTTCACGGTGTGCAAGACGATTATTTCGATCGTGGTGCACTTTTCACCTCGCGGTTTTGGCATAGTCTGCGAGAGGCTATGGGGACCCGCCTTCACTTCAATCTGACCTTTCATCCTCGGGATGCGATGGTCGACGGGAGCGAGTCAACCAAGTGTTG
>JAYEVH010000395.1:0-184277 GCA_036346255.1 Ampelocalamus luodianensis
AATGCGGATAAAAGTGGGATTCATTTCATTGGGTCGAAGTCTCTTAGCATTAACGTTATAGATAGGCATATCCTCAAGATTCAAAACATACAATCCATTCATCAATGGAGCATGGCCATAAAGCATATCTTCAAAATAGATTGAACAACAATTGTTCTTTATTCTGATTCATAAATATGCTCCTAAACATGAAGCGAAATAATGTTTTTTCTTAAAGGTGGAACATAATAATAATTATTTAGTTCCATAACTAATCACGAAGGTAAAGCTAATGGTAAAGTTCCAATAGCTAATGCAGCAACTCTTGCTCCATTGCCTCTGTGAGATCAACATCTCCTCTTGTCAAAATTCTACTCCTTATTAGTCCTGCATCGAATTGCAAATATGAGCAACCGATCGTTATCAAATACCCAAGAACCGGTCGGAGAAGTGGCAAGATTAATTTGTATAACATTTATACAGCTGGAAGTCATGCTTCCTTTGTTCTTTTCTCGCCAAGTACTTCTTGCAATTTCTCTTCCAATGCCATCTCATGACAATGGTAACGATTCATACGGAGCTTAGGACTGATTTAAGATTCTTAAGCTTAGCCTTGAGACTCTCGATCTCATCTTTAGTCTTTCCTTTGCCTTTTCCCTTTCCCGACTTACCTTCTTCTTGAAGGCTGTAGTCTTTGAACCATCATCACATGATTGGAACTTTTCTTGATGCTCTCTCGGCACCTTAAGCATACCATGTAACTTCGGTCATTGATTTCTCCATGCCATTCATATGAAAATTCAGTATGACAGTCTCAAAGCTCGCGAGGAGCGATTGGAGAATCACATCGATAGCCAACTCTTGACTAAGGAAAACCAAGCTTTTCGGGCTCTCAATGAGACCAATCATTTTGATCACATGAGGACCGACCGGTTTACTCCGATAGCACTGCAAGAAAACAATGCCTTAGAGGTGTTGAACCTCTCCCTTGCTTGATCCCGAAACATACCCTTCTGGACTCACAATCATATTGTAAGCATCCGTGGTCTCATATTGCTTCAAGCTCGAGTTCATGGTTGCAAGCATTAGACGATGTACATCGACCTGCGTCGTTGCAATGCTTCTCATAAGCATTCTTTCGATTCGAGTAGCATCATTTTCGGTTCCTCGAGATAGGATTCTCTAGAACATATTCCTTCTTTTCTTGTTTGAGAACAATTCTCAATTCTGAAACCATCCAATAAAATTTGAACCATTCAACTTTTCCTTTTCAAGAATAGATCGCAAATTAAAGGTAGGTGCGAGAAGAAGTAGTAGGTGCCATGATCTACAACAGAAAATATATGCAAAGATTCAGCACTATGTTTATGAAAGATCTTCTATTAATCATATATGTCAAGTGGTTATGTTCGACCAGTCTACTACACCGCCGTATCACCATACGACATGTGCGGACTGGTCAGATCACTATACGACCAGTGGTCGAATTTTTAACTTAACAATAGATATGTAAGATACTCCCACTATAAACCATGTTTCCTCAAACAACATATAGTGAGTCCAAGATCCATAAGTCATTAAGTTCTAGTGAGCTTTGGCATCACCGCTAGAAACCTAGTGATTTATGGTAGGCAACCTCTTGCCAATCATATCGTATATGACTCTTGTTTGTTGGATGGCATCATGATGCCCCGCTTCCAACACCATGCCTCAAGGCCCAAAACTATTTTGATAGCCTTGTCAAGTCAAACCAACACTATGCATGTGGGTGTGACACCCACCCCATCTTATTAAGATAGTTAATGGCACCCTACTTTGGTAGACTCGCCACTAACGATCAAAATCGTGATAGGTGCAGAATTGGGAAGGCATCGCTTTACTTAATTTTCTCGAGGGAGACTATTCTATCATGTCAAAACATCTAATGATAAAATAGCATAACAGGAATAAACATAAATATTCACAGATAATCAAATTAAAGCGTGAAATAGTATGGCCTTAACATGTCGATCTCCATCATCATGCTCCTGTTCTCCGACCACCATGCTTGAAGTTTCCGATCGCATTCATCTACTAAGCATTTACTCTAAAAACTAGTAAAGAATTACATAGGATAATTTCAAGCATCACAAGTCGGTACGCAGGCCGTTATACAATAATATGATGGCTATCTCAAAGCATGACACGCAGGCCATGAAAATCCATTCATGCATCACATACACAATGGGCCATACTATTCACATCAAACCCCGCAAAAACAAGTTATGCAAAGAATCCAATTCTATCGGCGACATGAACACATACTATCTATAACGACGGTGCGTAAAAACCAAAGACGGCGGTCCTCGCTAGCGATTAGCGGGCGGGCTCGGCGCGCTACCGTTGGTCGAGGCAGCACTTTCGGAAAAATTTCCGAGACATGAATCTCATTCATATATCCGAGCCTTGAAATCATCGGATTAATCATATTAACCCGTCCGAACCAATCTGATCCTCGCTTGATACGAGAACACACCGCGACGCATTCGATGGCGGAACTCCGACCGGTAGGAGTATCACGCAAGATAGTCGAAAAACAAGTCGAGCGAATCATATGGTGCTCTTAATATGTGCCTCCTCGAAAAACCCATCTTCTATCGCGAACAACGATCGATCCTATCGATCAGTTGCCTAGATCGTTTCATACATATGAACCAATCTAGGTTATCGGACCAAACCGAGAATAGATCCAATCTACTCATCACATATACTGATATCTGCGACCGATCTAGATCAAAAACTATGCAAGATGGCTCGATACCATCGTAGGGATACTGTAGGCTACGCTAGCCACAAATCAAAATTTCTACCACGTAAACCGGGATACCAAGCAAGATATATGATCACGATCATTACCACTAGGTGCGCGATCGAAGTAGAGTCGGAGTAGCCTAGTCCGACGATGAACGCCCGATGTAGTGGTCGAGATGATCGCCCAACGCTCGTAGTCGATCGTCTCCTCCAGCGACTTCCACAGTTCCTTGTGAAGATCACGGATCGTCCCGCCGCAACGCGGCGACCGCGATAGCGCCTCTACGGTATCCACACGTCCGCAGAAGGAACAACCGTGACGCCGTGTGCTAGCACCAAGTCGCACGGAAGGCTCTCTCAAGAAGATGGCGGTTTAGGGTTTTGGTGGAAACAACTCACGTGTCTCTCTTGTCACACCAAAACTAGCCTCAAGCATCTCCTTATATAGTGCCCGATGTCGGATCCTATCCAACACTTTTAACGAATCGTATTCGTTACGGTTTGTTCCATCCCATTAAGTGTGTGACCGTTAGGTTTATGTGTAATCGGTTGTGACTCGAAAAACCTTTCCGATCACGTAGTCGTAGCGGTCCCTAGCAGACATAACGATTCCCGAATACACACAAATTATATCGGACGAACCTTAATGCAATATGATCTCGTGACTAGGTCCTCATCACTTACGACTGTCTTATCTTTATACGACCATTCAGACTGGTCGACCAATTCGTAAACCCTTACTTACTGGTTTCTCACCACTTCGTGATTTCGTTCGATCGGTCACGACTTGCTCGTATCACCATACGACTTGTCGGATCCGATCGAACTAAGCGACTTACTCCAAGATTCTCCTTTGCCTCACGATATCCGGTTTGAACTCCGGTGATATAGTGTGTCATCCATGGACTGCTCAATACTTTCGATCGAGTTGTCGGATAACCTTACGTGGTCGAACTTGTAACACCCCTGACCCATCATGAGCCCGAATGCTACCATAATAGCATAAAACAAATTAATTCTAAGGCACTTTACAAAAAATTTGCAGAACCTCCTTTGTATAAATAATCATACCGAGGTTCGCACAAGAAACAATAACAATAATCAATTAACCATCTTCCAATTCAAAACATAATCATAAAGACATCCATATTATGCTAATCAACGCTATTACACAAATCCAACATAAGGCATAACCAAAAGAGAAGCCCTTAAGCAGTTTATTCAGTTATTTAAGCATGATTAACTTTATTGAATTATAATCTCAATGTTCGTGGCGTTGCTTCAAAATTATAACTATGCCCTCCCATGCATGTCGCCCTTTTGAGAGGTACCTAAACAAACAACAACAACAAGGGTGAGTTCGATGACTCAGCAAGTACACTATAATCAAAGACAACATTCTTAATGGTAATTCAACAACTCAATACACTTCACAACATTTAGATAAACCATGCACATGCTATGCAAGATGCTCAACTTTCACTTTATCCTTTACTTTGTCTCTTAGCATTACACTCAACGCGGTGTGCATCCGTCAATGCACACCCATGCCCGTGCCTTCTAGCACAGTGGACCAGTGCCCACATACCACCAATGTGGGGATCTAGGCCCATGCTCCACGAGCATGGGGATCTTTGCCCGTCATCATTATGACGGGATCTCAACAATAGCATGGTCAACTCGTGACCGAGCCCACAAATGCCAACATGATGTGTGTATGCAATTTCAATAAGAACAATAAATGAACAAATGCATTCACATCTTCATGGCATACAAGTAGACTACTCATAATACAACTTTCTCATCCTTAGGTATCATACTTTTCCAACATCAATGCGTAGTATATAACATATGCACCACTACACACGAACTATAATTTTCACATCACAACAAAGATTCATGGTTCACACCAAACATTATCTAATATAACACAAGACTCCACTCAATAAGTTCAATGCTATTCCTTAATGCACTTGCAATACAGGTAACAAAAACATTCATAAGCATACTTCATCATAGAGATGCATTTCGGTAACATGATCATATATAAGCCACTTCCATACTCAAACTAACTAAACAAATGACATTCACCACAAACAATCAATTCAACACTCATTCAACATCTGTCTACTAAAATTGTACTTGCCTCAACCTGTGGAAGGTGGATGTCGAGGATAAGGTACTGCTCCCGAGCCAAACCCACACCGACATATAAATGAGACATGCTAAGGCTACCATGTAGGTCTAATAACAAAACTGTAATCACAAATGAACTCATCGTCCACTCGACGCGATCCCGACTCTATTATCGCTGCCAGATTTCCTTTCCAGAGAACAGCCCTTCAAAAATCATAACTTCTTGTACAGAAATCCAAATGAAGTGATCTTGGACATTCTGAAAAGGTTATTGAATTCCCTTCTAAACCTAGTTGGTGAGGTTCTCTGATTCGGCCCTTTACTAGCCCTACCAAGCCATTCAACAAAGAATCAATTTTGCGTCGGGTCTCTGACAGCAACAATAAAACTATCATAAATTTCTATACATTCATCCGAATTTCATGATCTTTACTTTTCCTGAAAGCTGGAAGGATTATCTACATTTTTCGTTATGGCGAGACCCTCTGATTTGTCCTCTAAATATACGCTTAGGTCGAAACACTAAAACCTGTCAGACCAGCAACCATTCCACAGCATAGACCCAATAAGAATAAAATCATAACTTTTGCTACAGAGGTCCAAATGACGTGATTCTTGTCGGCAATGAAAGATAACGAGATATACTACAACTCTCTAGGAGATCCCAAGTTCCAATTCGGCACTTATCAAATTCTTACTTAATTAACAAGTTAACTGCAGATTCTCGTCAGGATTTTGGGACAGCAGCACTAAACAAATCATAACTTTCTAACCGTTAATCGGATTTGGGCGTTCTTGGCGGCCACTTAAACCTAAGAACAAACCCCACATATCTCTAGGAGATGGGGTCTCCAGATTCTGCTTCTAAGGATACGAAAACAGCCACGCACTAATCTGGACAGAACGCGATCTAAACCCGACATTGCTAGAAAAACAACAATTAAACATCTAGACGATGGGACAGCGGTTACCCTGACGAACGACGAGACGACGACGATCTCCACCCCCAAGACGGCCTCCTCTACTCACCTCCTTCCTCCTCCCATGGCCGGCGGCGGGAGTCATGCACCGGGAGAGTCGCGGCACAGGAGGCGCCGGTGGAGGAGCTGCCAAGGCGGGGAGGGCTGCCATGGGAGGAGGTACTACAGATGGCGGCACATGTAGCGTCGTGTACAAGTACTCCACTACAATGTAGGGCTAGGGTTTGCCTCCCCCTTTAAGTGGTTCCTCGGTTGGCCATTAAAACTATGGGTCAAGGTCCAGTTCTAATACTTTTCTAACTTCTGAATTTTTCTTTTCTAATTCTATTTAATTTCAGTACTAATCACTTATTTATTTTATTTTTAAACGGATATTACATTCTACTTCTGAAAATGTAATTGACTCGAATTCTACTTGTCGCTCTATTTGCAAGAACACCACAACTGAAATTAATCACAATTAACACGCACTCAAGTAAACAACTCAGATTCTCGCTCGCCATACAAGATTCCAATTCACAAGTTGCTTCCTCTGACTTATGGGATCACATCGCCTTGACGGATACTAACCTCTTACACCTCAACACTAGTCTCGACCTTTACAGTACACTCAACACACGGACTCAAAGGTAGGTTCTTATTTGTTGGCCAACAACTCTAACAAAATCTCAAACTTGGACCTCTCATGTACTCACTCAAGACTGAATATACAAGACATTGCATGACTCGCGCATGTACTGAAATGGTCCTAACGATATGCCAATCTACAAAACTCCAGAACTATCGGAACCTATCCAACACACCTTTGGTTAAACTTCCTTTGTACCGAATTACACCATCTGCACAAAACACACGGAACTCTAATTCCAACTCTCGTCGATCACTTTACCTATGCAAGCAAAGATCTCCTTTGACAAGGGACGACAAAGAACTCGCCTACCAACTCACTTATCCGAAGAACTCAACGGAAAACCAAGTCGTCATAATGCATCCAACTCAAAACCATCTCCCACTAGAAAAGCTCAATCCAAAATCAATAAATATATCAAGAAAACTTTTCCACCTTTCAAGTTGGCAAGGTTGCCAAGAAACACCACAATAGCGAGAGGCTAAATCACTCAAATGACCAAAATAACCATTTTTTTAAACCAAAAGAATCAGCAAACTAAGGAGAATCTTCCCAATTTATATTTGGCACCTGTCATAGAGACTATGCTCAAATAAAAACCGGGGAAACATTTCATTATCCGAGAATAATACCCTTTTTTTTCAAACTTTCTTGTAAGACTTCAATTTTCTCTTAAACCATGAGATTCCAATCATCACATAACATACTAATTCATTTCCTTTAGTTTGGCAACCTCAAAGCTATGCTCAAGGTGAACACATATTCCACGCCTATGTAGAGAGACTCTTCCAACCCATAATAACATACTGATCAACTTTCTACACAAAGGAATTACTTTGATAAATAATTCCCAACACACCACAATATAGATTTGCCACAATCACATCATCTCAATCTTTTAGGGATAATCGACTTGAAATTTACCACATTCACGCTCATTTAGTGCATCCAAAAGATTCTATCAAAGTTCACCATATCTCTTGGAACCTAATCACGGGAACCAAGATGCTAGCGTGAAAATGTAAAACCCAATTCAACCTCTAAGACTCTTACAATAAATTTTGGTATTCTTGATAGGTAACCTCGATCCAAGACTCGAATTTCATACACTCAACAATAACCTTAGTTATTAATGTTAGCATTCGTCACCAATCAAGTAACCACTCAAGTTAACTCGTTTCATCAATCTTAGACCTTCTCCAACCCACACCAAGCAAAAGCGGCTACTCACCACAATATACCCATTCACAAACCCTAACTAATTGACTAGGATTCAAACATACTCAATCACTAACATCCATACATAAATATGTTCTTGATCAAGTTATCCATACTTGCTAACTCTAATGTCACGCCACATTGTGCGCAACCTTGACCACATCTCGCTATAGGTCCTCCTAGTTGCGACCACGAAATCTGTTAACTCCAAAGTCAAACACCCTATTTAAATCAAATCCTCTCTAAGGTTCAATAAACCAATTTATTACTCAATGCCTCTCCCAATGGTTCACGGGTCATCCACTAGACCACCACTATTTCATTGCGGATCACATCCAAGATACTTTGCAACTTAGTTCGATTAACCCTTTCTTAGAAGAAGAGGCAAATAGAAATAAATTTCAACGTGAAGGAAAACGTTACCACTTACAAGAATTAGAAGATCAAGAGAGACAATCAAATAACAATGATCTCGAGAATAAATCGATAAAATCATAATTGAGGCACACGCCCCACAAGCAGAGAATAACAAGCCTCAAACGGAAATAAAACTTTGCTTTTGAGATTCGGGAAAACTCTTATGAGTAAGATCAAAATCTTTAAACAAACTTCAATAACCAGCAAGTTACAAAACTTGACTCCATTTTTCCTTTAACAAAGAAAGCAACTTTCTTTGGGTACAACAACACCATGCCAACTCCACCAAGAAGAGATTTCAAGACCACATCATACAGATCACTAGGGAGCTAAAAACCTCTCAACATTTCATGTTGCTCAAAACAAATTCAGTTACTATATCAACATGAGGTCCGAAAGATCCTGCACCCAAAACTAGAAACCTTTTCACCTAATCCGTGTCAAGCAAGCGATCCAATCCTTCATACAAAACATTCACTATTATCTTCATAATCCCTTATTGACAATCACATTAACAACGAAATAATACACTCTTAGTGAAAGTCATCCGAGCCTCTGATCCCATCTTCAACCTCTCCAAAAGAAATACAACCCATACGGTTAAAATAAACCTCTTTCAACAACATCATGCTTATCAAATAACAATTTCAAAAACACGATTTCAGATATCACTTATCATTTATCCATCCAACTATTGGTGCTGCTCAACACACACTTCATCTATCACTAACAATCGACAATGGTATTCATCACGTATGCTCATAGGGCCCTATGCATTGTTACCATCACCTATCCATTTATGAACACAGAGTCAACATTCCACTATATACTTAGGGTTTAACTAAAGATTTAATAACACCATCTCCTTTAATCACCAGTTTTCATAGAGTACTACCTCAACATTCTTCTAATCCGATATACGTAGGTTTCAATCTTGTGATTATGTAAGATCATCAATACCTCACATTTTTTTAATAAATCTCGATTCCTAGTAGGTGTAAGCATACCTTTACTCACAGTTCATCAAGAACTACTAAAAGACAAGATCCACTTAATCAACTTCAATTACAAAGCTCGGATAAAACCAATTATGCTCCACGCAAATGTCCCTTCTTGATAATTTATGCTATAACAATTAATCTAGATGATTACCACCTCCCATTTAATCACAACAAGACACCGCAACTGAGTTTTAACTTTTTTTTTTTTAGGAAAAGAGGCATAGAACTTAATCACTGAAATAACCCAAGAGAAATACATAAGCCAAAGGTTTCACAAAGTTCTTGCAACAAAAACTTTCATTACCCGCAATGCCAAGCTTAATAAATGGGTCAAGTGTGCCAACAAGAAGGTATAACTCTCATAATAAGGAACAAAATTTCCAATGACGACATTCACAAATAGCAAGAATAGCTCAAGTGTCGAAAAGACAACATTTGCTCTATAAAACAATTATAAACCAATTGAAACCCATCAATCGCAAGCGACTCAACATTGGAAGAACAAGGCTTGCTTTAAAGGGTCAAATTAAATCTGGAAACGCATCAACCGGAAGGAACTACTAATCCAAGAGAAATTCATCAAGCACGATTGAACCGAGTAGACCAAATCAAAATTAGGAAAGAGAACAACCTCTCCAAAGATACTCACTATTACCCTACTATGAACGGTAGTGTAGCCCGGTAAAGCCTGTGGCCACAACCACGACCCCAATCTCTCAACATGGGTTATCCCCACACCTAATAACCTTGGTATAATACTATAGATATATCCGATCATAACAGAGATCAACAATACAACATAACGGAAGCGTATATGCAATGCAAAACCCAACCCACCCACGTGCAGGTACAGTGTGTCAATTTAATATGACCTAAACACCCCACCCATCATGAGCCCGGAATGCTACCATAATAGCATAAAACAAATTAATTCTAAGGCACTTTACAAAAATTTTGCAGAACCTCCTTTGTATAAATAATCATACCGAGGTTCGCACAAGAAACAATAACAATAATCAATTAACCAGTCTTCCAATTCAAAACATAATCATAAAGACATCCATATTATGCTAATCAACGCTATTACACAAATCCAACATAAGGCATAACCAAAAGAGAAGCCCTTAAGCAGCTTTATTCAGTTATTTAAGCATGATTAACTTTATTGAATTATAATCTCAATGTTCGTGGCAAGTGCTTCAAAACTATAACTATGCCCTCCCATGCATGTCGCGCCTTTTGAGAGGTACCTAAACAAACAACAACAACAAGGGTGAGTTCGATGACTCAGCAAGTACACTATAATCAAAGACAACATTCTTAATGGTAATTCAACAACTCAATACACTTCACAACATTTAGGATAAACCATGCACATGCTATGCAAGATGCTCAACTTTCACTTTATCCTTTACTTTGTCTCTTAGCATTACACTGAGACGCGGAGTGTGCATCCGTCAATGCACACCCATGCCTCGTGCCTTCTAGCACAGGGACCAATTGCCCACATACCACCAATGTGGGATCTAGGCCCATGCTCCACGAGCATGGGGATCTTTGCCCGTCATCATTATGACGGGATCTCAACAATAGCATGGTCAACTCGTGACCGAGCCCACAAATGCCAACATGATGCGTGTGTATGCAATTTCAATAAGAACAATAAATGAACAAATGCATTCACATCTTCATGGCATACAAGTAGACTATTCATAATACAACTTTCTCATCCTTAGGTATCATACTTTTCCAACATCAATGCGTAGTATATAACATATGCACCACTACACACGAACTATAATTTTCACATCGCAACAAAGATTCATGGTTCACACCAAACATTATCTAATATAACACAAGACTCCACTCAATAAGTTCAATGCTATTCCTTAATGCACTTGCAATACATGTAACAAAAACATTCATAAGCATACTTCATCATAGAGATGCATTTCAGGTAACAGGATCATATATAAGCCACTTCCATACTCAAACTAACTAAACAATGACATTCACCACAAACAATCAATTCAACACTCATTCAACATCTGTCTACTAAAATTGTACTTGCCTCAACTGCGAAGGTGGATGTCGAGGATAAGGTACTGCTCCCGAGCCAAACCCACACCTGGACATATAAATGAGACATGCTAAGGCTACCATGTAGGTCTAATAACAAAACTGTAATCACAAATGAACTCATCGTCCACTGACGCGATCCCCGACTCTATTATCGGCTGCCAGATTTCCTTTCCAGAGAACAGCCCTTCAAAAATCATAACTTCTTGTACAGAAATCCAAATGAAGTGATCTTGGACATTCTGAAAAGGTTATTGAATTCCCTTCTAAACCTAGTTGGTGAGGTTCTCTGATTCGGCCCTTTACTAGCCCTACCAAGCCATTCAACAAAGCATCAATTTTTGCGTCGGGTCTCTGGACAGCAACAATAAAACTATCATAACTTTCTATACATTCATCCGAATTTCATGATCTTTACTTTTCCTGAAAGCTGGAAGGATTATCTACATTTTTCGTTATGGCGAGACCCTCTGATTTGTCCTCTAAATATACGCTTAGGTCGAAACACTAAAACCTGTCAGACCAGCAACCATTCCACAGCATAGACCCAATAAGAATAAAATCATAACTTTTGCTACAGAGGTCCAAATGACGTGATTCTTGTCGGCAATGAAAGATAACGAGATATCCTACAACTCTCTAGGAGATCCCAAGTTCCAATTCGGCACTTATCAAATTCTTACTTAATTAACAAGTTAACTGCAGATTCTCGTCAGGATTTTGGGACAGCAGCACTAAACAAATCATAACTTTCTAACCGTTAATCGGATTTGGGCGTTCTTGGCGGCCACTTAAACCTAAGAACAAACCCCACATATCTCTAGGAGATGGGGTCTCCAGATTCTGCTTCTAAGGATACGAAAACAGCCACGCACTAATCTGGACAGAACGCGATCTAAACCCGACATTGCTAGAAAAACAACAATTAAACATCTAGACGATGGGACAGCGGTTACCCTTGACGAACGACGTAGACGACGACGATCTCCACCCCCCAAGACGGCCTCCTCTACTCACCTCCTTCCTCCTCCCATGGCCGGCGGCGGGGAGTCGTGCACCGGGGAGAGTCGTGCACAGGGAGGCGCCGGTGGAGGAGCTGCCAGGCGGGAGGGGCTGCCATGGGAGGAGGTGCTACAGTGCGGCGGCCATCAGAGCGTCGTACACAGTACTCCACTACAATGTAGGGCTAGGGTTTGCCTCCCTTTAAGTGGTTCCTCGCAATAAAAGCTATGGGTCAAGGTCCAGTTCTAATACTCTTTCTAACTTCGAATTTTTCTTTTCTAATTCTATTTAATTTCAGTACTAATCACTTATTTGTTTTATTTTTAAACGGATATTACATTCTACCTCTTAAACAGAATTCGACTCGAATTCTACTTGTCGCTCTATTTGCAAGAACACCACAAATGAAATTAATCACAATTAACACGCATCAAGTAAACAACTCAGATTCTCGCTCGCTCATACAAGATTCCAATTCACAAGTTGCTTCCTCTCTGACTTATGGGATCACATCGCCTTGACGGATACTAACCTCTTACACCTCAACACTAGTCTCGACCTTTACAGTACACTCAACACACGGGACTCAAAGGTAGGTTCTTATTTGTTGGCCAACACTCTAACAAAATCTCAAACTCGGACCTCTCATGTACTCACTCAAGACTGAATATACAAGACATTGCGCACTCACGCATGTACTGAAATGGTCCTAACGATACGCCAATCTACAAAACTCCGTAACTATCGGAACCTATCCAACACACCTTTGGTTAAACTTCCTTTGTACCGAATTACACCATCCGCACAAAACACACGGAACTCTAATTCCAACTCTCACGATCACTTTACCTATGCAAGCAAGATCTCCTTTGACAAGGGACGACAAAGAACTCGCCTACCAACTCACTTATCCAAGAACTCAACGGAAACCAAGCTGTCATAATGCATCCAACTCAAAACCATCTCCCACTAGAAAAGCTCAATCCAAAATCAATAAATATATCAAGAAAACTTTTCCACCTTTCAAGTTGGCAAAGTTGCCAAAGAAACACCACAATAGCGAGAGGCTAAATCACTCAAATGACCAAAATAACCATTTTTTTAAACCAAAAGAATCAGCAAACTAAGGAGAATCTTCCCAATTTATATTTGGCACTGTCATAGAGACTATGCTCAAATAAAAACCGGGAAACATTTCATTATCCGAGAATAATACCCTTTTTTCAAACTTTCTTGTAAGACTTCAATTTTTCTTAAACCATGAGATTCCAATCATCACATAACATACTAATTCATTTCCTTTAGTTTGGCAACCTCAAAGCTATGCTCAAGGTGAACACATATTCCACGCCTATGTAGAGAGACTCTTCCAACCCATAATAACATACTGATCAACTTTCTACACAAAGGAATTACTTTGATAAATAATTCCCAACACACCACAATATAGATTTCGCCACAATCACATCATCTCAATCTTTTAGGATAATCGACTTGAAATTTACCACATTCACGCTCATTTAGTGCATCCAAAAGATTCTATCAAAGTTCACCATATCTCTTGGAACCTAATCACGGGAACCAAGATGCTAGCGTGAAAATGTAAAACCCAATTCAACCTCTAAGACTCTTACAATAAATTTTCGGTATTCTTGATAGGTAACCCTCGATCTCAAGACTCGAATTTCATACACTCAACAATAACCTTAGTTATTAATGTTAGCATTCGTCACCAATCAAGTAACCACTCAAGTTAACTCGTTTCATCAATCTTAGACCTTCTCCAACCCACACCAAGCAAAAGCGCTACTCACCACAATATACCCATTCACAAAACCCTAACTAATTGACTAGGATTCAAACATACTCAATCACTAACATCCATACATAAATATGTTCTTGATCAAGTTATCCATACTTGCTAACTCTAATGTTCTCACACATTGTGCGCAACCTGACCACATCTCGCTATAGGTCCTCCTAGTTGCGACCACGAAATCTGTTAACTCCAAAGTCAAACACCCTATTTAAATCAAATCCTCTCTAAGGTTCAATAAACCAATTTATTACTCAATGCCTCTCCCAAAGGTTCACAAGTCATCCACTAGACCACCACTATTTCATTGCGATCACATCCAAGATACTTTGCAACTTAGTTCGATTAACCCTTTCTTAGAAGAAGAGGCAAATAGAAATAAATTTCAGCGCTAAGGAAAACGTTACCACTTACAAGAATTAGAAGATCAAGAGAGACAATCAAATAACAATGATCTCGAGAATAAACCGATAAAATCATAATTGAGGGCACACGCCCCACAAGCAGAGAATAACAAGCCTCAAACGGAAATAAAACTTTGCTTTTGAGATTCGGGAAAACTCTTATGAGTAAGATCAAAATCTTTAAACAAACTTCAATAACCAAAGCAAGTTACAAAACTTGACTCCATTTTTCCTTTAACAAAGAAAGCAACTTTCTTTGGGTACACACACACCATGCCAACTCCACCAAGAAGAGATTTGAAGACCACATCATACAGATCACTAGGGAGCTAAAAAACCTCTCAACATTTCATGTTGCTCAAAACAAATTCAGCTACTATATCAACATGAGGTCCGAAAGATCCTGCACTCCAAAACTAGAAACCTTTTCACCTAATCCGTGTCGCAAGCGATCCAATCCCTTCATACAAAACATTCACTATTATCTTCATAATCCCTTATTGACAATCACATTAACAACGAAATAATACACTCTTAGTGAAAGTCATCCGAGCCTCCGATCCCATCTTCAACCTCTCCAAAAGAAATACAACCCATACGGTTAAAATAAACCTCTTTCAACAACATCATGCTTATCAAATAACAATTTCAAAACACGATTTCAGATATCACTTATCATTTATCCATCCAACTATTAGTGCCGCTCAACACACACTTCATCTATCACTAACAATCGACAATGGTATTCATCACGTATGCTCATAGGGCCCTACCGCTGCTTACCATCACCTATCCATTTATGAACACAAAGTCAACATTCCACTATATACTTAGGGTTTAACTAAAGATTTAATAACACCATCTCCTTTAATCACCGCCACAGAGTACTACCTCAACATTCCTCTAATCCGATATACGAGGTTTCAATCTTGTGATTATGTAAGATCATCAATACCTCACATTTTTTTAATAAATCTCTGATTCCTAGTAGGTGTAAGCATACCTTTACTCACAGCTTCATCAAGAACTACTAAAAGACAAGATCCACTTAATCAACTTCAATTACAAAGCTCTGGTTAAAACCAATTATGCTCCACGCAAATGTCCCTTCTTGATAATTTATGCTATAACAATTAATCTAGATGATTACCACCTCCCATTTAATCACAACAAGACACCGCAATGTAGTTTTAACTTTTTTTTTTTAGGAAAAGAGGCATAGAACTTAATCACTCGAAATAATCCAAGAGAAATACATAAGCCAAAGGTTTCACAAGTTAAGGAACTTGCAACAAAAACTTTCATTACCCGCAATGCCAAGCTTAATAAATGGGTCAAGTGTGCCAACAAGAAGGTAGAACTCTCATAATAAGGAACAAAATTTCCAATGACGACATTCACAAATAGCAAGAATAGCTCAAGTGTCGAAAAGACAACATTTGCTCTATAAAACAATTATAAACCAATTGAAACCCATCAATCGCAAGCACTCAACAGTTGGAAGAACAAGGCTTGCTTTAAAGGGTCAAATTAAATCTGGAAACGCATCAACCTAAGGAACTACTAATCCAAGAGAAATTCATCAAGCACGATTGAACCAGAGTAGACCAAATCAAAATTAGGAAAGAGAACAACCTCTCCAAAGATACTCACTATTACCCTACTATGAACGGTAGTGTAGCTCGGTAAAGCCTGTGGCCACAACCACGACCCCAATCTCTCAACATGGGTTATCCCCACACCTAATAACCTTGGTATAATACTATAGATATATCCGATCATAACAGAGATCAACAATACAACATAACGGAAGCGTATATGCAATGCAAAACCCAACCCACCCATCAGTGCACAAGTGTGTCAATTTAATATTTCAACTACCACGGACCTAAAGCCCGCCTCGATACCAATCAGAACACCCCACCCATCATGAGCCCGGAATGCTACCATAATAGCATAAAACAAATTAATTCTAAGGCACTTTACAAAAATTTGCAGAACCTCCTTTGTATAAATAATCATACCGAGGTTCGCACAAGAAACAATAACAATAATCAATTAACCAGTCTTCCAATTCAAAACATAATCATAAAGACATCCATATTATGCTAATCAACGCTATTACACAAATCCAACATAAGGCATAACCAAAAGAGAAGCCTTAAGCGCTTTATTCAGTTATTTAAGCATGATTAACTTTATTGAATTATAATCTCAATGTTCGTGGCAAGTGCTTCAAAACTATAACTATGCCCTCCCATGCATGTCGCGCCTTTTGAGAGGTACCTAAACAAACAACAACAACAAGGGTGAGTTCGATGACTCAGCAAGTACACTATAATCAAAGACAACATTCTTAATGGTAATTCAACAACTCAATACACTTCACAACATTTAGGATAAACCATGCACATGCTATGCAAGATGCTCAACTTTCACTTTATCCTTTACTTTGTCTCTTAGCATTACACTCAGACGCGGAGTGTGCATCCGTCAATGCACACCCATGCTCGTGCCTTCTAGCACAGGGACCAATTGCCCACATACCACCAATGTGGGGATCTAGGCCCATGCTCCACGAGCATGGGGATCTTTGCCCGCCATCATTATGACGGGATCTCAACAATAGCATGGTCAACTCGTGACCGAGCCCACAAATGCCAACATGATGCGTGTGTATGCAATTTCAATAAGAACAATAAATGAACAAATGCATTCACATCTTCATGGCATACAAGTAGACTATTCATAATACAACTTTCTCATCCTTAGGTATCATACTTTTCCAACATCAATGCGTAGTATATAACATATGCACCACTACACACGAACTATAATTTTCACATCGCAACAAAGATTCATGGTTCACACCAAACATTATCTAATATAACACAAGACTCCACTCAATAAGTTCAATGCTATTCCTTAATGCACTTGCAATACAGTAACAAAAACATTCATAAGCATACTTCATCATAGAGATGCATTTCAGTGTAACAGGATCATATATAAGCCACTTCCATACTCAAACTAACTAAACAAATGACATTCACCACAAACAATCAATTCAACACTCATTCAACATCTGTCTACTAAAATTGTACTTGCCTCAACCGTATAAGGTGGATGTCGAGGATAAGGTACTGCTCCCGAGCCAAACCCACACCTGGACATATAAATGAGACATGCTAAGGCTACCATGTAGGTCTAATAACAAAACTGTAATCACAAATGAACTCATCGTCCACTGACGCGATCCCCGACTCTATTATCGGCTGCCAGATTTCCTTTCCAGAGAACAGCCCCTTCAAAAATCATAACTTCTTGTACAGAAATCCAAATGAAGTGATCTTGGACATTCTGAAAAGGTTATTGAATTCCCTTCTAAACCTAGTTGGTGAGGTTCTCTGATTCGGCCCTTTACTAGCCCTACCAAGCCATTCAACAAAGCATCAATTTTTGCGTCGGGTCTCTGGACAGCAACAATAAAACTATCATAACTTTCTATACATTCATCCGAATTTCATGATCTTTACTTTTCCTGAAAGCTGGAAGGATTATCTACATTTTTCGTTATGGCGAGACCCTCTGATTTGTCCTCTAAATATACGCTTAGGTCGAAACACTAAAACCTGTCAGACCAGCAACCATTCCACAGCATAGACCCAATAAGAATAAAATCATAACTTTTGCTACAGAGGTCCAAATGACGTGATTCTTGTCGGCAATGAAAGATAACGAGATATCCTACAACTCTCTAGGAGATCCCAAGTTCCAATTCGGCACTTATCAAATTCTTACTTAATTAACAAGTTAACTGCAGATTCTCGTCAGGATTTTGGGACAGCAGCACTAAACAAATCATAACTTTCTAACCGTTAATCGGATTTGGGCGTTCTTGGCGGCCACTTAAACCTAAGAACAAACCCCACATATCTCTAGGAGATGGGGTCTCCAGATTCTGCTTCTAAGGATACGAAAACAGCCACGCACTAATCTGGACAGAACGCGATCTAAACCCGACATTGCTAGAAAAACAACAATTAAACATCTAGACGATGGGACAGCGGTTACCCTTGACGAACGACGTAGACGACGACGATCTCCACCCCCCAAGACGGCCTCCTCTACTCACCTCCTTCCTCCTCCCATGGCCGGCGGCGGGGAGTCGTGCACCGGGGAGAGTCGTGCACAGGGAGGCGCCGGTGGAGGAGCTGCCAGGGCCGGGAGGGGCTGCCATGGGAGGAGGTGCTACAGCAGGCGGCCATCTGAAGGCCGTGCTACAGTACTCCACTACAATGTAGGGCTAGGGTTTGCCTCCCCTTTAAGTGGTTCCTCGCTGGGCCAAAGCTATGGGCCAAGGCCCAGTTCTAATACTCTTTCTAACTTCTGAATTTTTCTTTTCTAATTCTATTTAATTTCAGTACTAATCACTTATTTGTTTTATTTTTAAACGGGGATATTAATTACACCTCAACACTAGTCTCGACCTTTACAGTACACTCAACACACGGACTCAAAGGTAGGTTCTTATTTGTTGGCCAACACTCTAACAAAATCTCAAACTTGGACCTCTCATGTACTCACTCAACACTGAATATACAAGACATTGCGCACTCCGCGCATGTACTAAATGGTCCTAACGATATGCCAATCTACAAAACTCCGTAACTATCGGAACCTATCCAACACACCTTTGGTTAAACTTCCCTTTGTACCGAATTACACCATCCGCACAAAAACACACGGAACTCTAATTCCAACTCTCGATCGATCACTTTACCTATGCAAGCAAAGATCTCCTTTGACAAGGGACGTACAAAGAACTCGCCTACCAACTCACTTATCCAAGAACTCAACGGAAAACCAAGTGTCATAATGCATCCAACTCAAAACCATCTCCCACTAGAAAAGCTCAATCCAAAATCAATAAATATATCAAGAAAACTTTTCCACCTTTCAAGTTGGCGGGTTGCCAAAGAAACACCACAATAGCGAGAGGCTAAATCACTCAAATGACCAAAATAACCATTTTTTTAAACCAAAAGAATCAGCAAACTAAGGAGAATCTTCCCAATTTATATTTGGCACCTGTCATAGAGACTATGCTCAAATAAAAACCGGGGAAACATTTCATTATCCGAGAATAATACCCTTTTTTTTCAAACTTTCTTGTAAGACTTCAATTTTCTCTTAAACCATGAGATTCCAATCATCACATAACATACTAATTCATTTCCTTTAGTTTGGCAACCTCAAAGCTATGCTCAAGGTGAACACATATTCCACGCCTATGTAGAGAGACTCTTCCAACCCATAATAACATACTCGGATCAACTTCTCTACACAAAGGAATTACTTTGATAAATAATTCCCAACACACCACAATATAGATTTCTGCCACAATCACATCATCTCAATCTTTTAGGATAATCGACTTGAAATTTACCACATTCACGCTCATTTAGTGCATCCAAAAGATTCTATCAAAGTTCACCATATCTCTTGGAACCTAATCACGGGAACCAAGATGCTAGCGTGAAAATGTAAAACCCAATTCAACCTCTAAGACTCTTAAAATAAATTTTCGGTATTCTTGATAGGTAACCCTCGATCTCAAGACTCGAATTTCATACACTCAACAATAACCTTAGTTATTAATGTTAGCATTCGTCACCAATCAAGTAACCACTCAAGTTAACTCGTTTCATCAATCTTAGACCTTCTCCAACCCACACCAAGCAAAAGCGCTACTCGACCACAATATACCCATTCACAAAACCCTAACTAATTGACTAGGATTCAAACATACTCAATCACTAACATCCATACATAAATATGTTCTTGATCAAGTTATCCATACTTGCTAACTCTAATGTTCTCACACATTGTGCGCAACCTTGACCACATCTCGCTATAGGTCCTCCTAGTTGCGACCACGAAATCTGTTAACTCCAAAGTCAAACACCCTATTTAAATCAAATCCTCTCTAAGGTTCAATAAACCAATTTATTACTCAATGCCTCTCCCAATGGTTCATGGTCATCCACTAGACCACCACTATTTCATTGCGGATCACATCCAAGATACTTTGCAACTTAGTTCGATTAACCCTTTCTTAGAAGAAGAGGCAAATAGAAATAAATTTCAGCGCAAGGAAAACGTTACCACTTACAGAATTAGAAGATCAAGAGAGACAATCAAATAACAATGATCTCGAGAATAAACCGATAAAATCATAATTGAGGGCACACGTCCCACAAGCAGAGAATAACAAGCCTCAAACGGAAATAAAACTTTGCTTTTGAGATTCGGGAAAACTCTTATGAGTAAGATCAAAATCTTTAAACAAACTTCAATAACCAGCAAGTTACAAAACTTGACTCCATTTTTCCTTTAACAAAGAAAGCAACTTTCTTTGGGTACAGTCACCATGCCAACTCCACCAAGAAGAGATTTCAAGACCACATCATACAGATCACTAGGAGCTAAAAAACCTCTCAACATTTCATGTTGCTCAAAACAAATTCAGTTACCATATCAACATGAGGTCCGAAAGATCCTGCACCCAAAACTAGAAACCTTTTCACCTAATCCGTGTCAGGCAAGCGATCCAATCCCTTCATACAAAACATTCACTATTATCTTCATAATCCCTTATTGACAATCACATTAACAACGAAATAATACACTCTTAGTGAAAGTCATCCGAGCCTCCGATCCCATCTTCAACCTCTCCAAAAGAAATACAACCCATACGGTTAAAATAAACCTCTTTCAACAACATCATGCTTATCAAATAACAATTTCGCAAAACACGATTTCAGATATCACTTATCATTTATCCATCCAACTATTGGTGCTGCTCAACACACACTTCATCTATCACTAACAATCGACAATGGTATTCATCACGTATGCTCATAGGGCCCTACTGCATTTACCATCACCTATCCATTTATGAACACAGAGTCAACATTCCACTATATACTTAGGGTTTAACTAAAGATTTAATAACACCATCTCCTTTAATCACCGGTTTTCAGAGTACTACCTCAACATTCTTCTAATCCGATATATGAGGTTTCAATCTTGTGATTATGTAAGATCATCAATACCTCACATTTTTTTAATAAATCTCGGATTCCTAGTAGGTGTAAGCATACCTTTACTCACAGTTCATCAAGAACTACTAAAAGACAAAGATCCACTTAATCAACTTCAATTACAAAGCTCGGATAAAACCAATTATGCTCCACGCAAATGTCCCTTCTTGATAATTTATGCTATAACAATTAATCTAGATGATTACCACCTCCCATTTAATCACAACAAGACACCGCAATGAGTTTTAACTTTTTTTTTTAGGAAAAGAGGCATAGAACTTAATCACTCAAATAACCCAAGAGAAATACATAAGCCAAAGGTTTCACGAGTTCTTGCAACAAAAACTTTCATTACCCGCAATGCCAAGCGAATAAATGGGTCAAGTGTGCCAACAAGAAGGTATAACTCTCATAATAAGGAACAAAATTTCCAATGACGACATTCACAAATAGCAAGAATAGCTCAAGTGTCGTAAAAGACAACATTTGCTCTATAAAACAATTATAAACCAATTGAAACCCATCAATCGCAAGCAACTCAACAGTTGGAAGAACAAGGCTTGCTTTAAAGGGTCAAATTAAATCTGGAAACGCATCAACCGGAAGGAACTACTAATCCAAGAGAAATTCATCAAGCACGATTGAACCGAGTAGACCAAATCAAAATTAGGAAAGAGAACAACCTCTCCAAAGATACTCACTATTACCCTACTATGAACGGTAGTGTAGCCTGTAAAGCCTGGGCCACAACCACGACCCCAATCTCTCAACATGGGTTATCCCCACACCTAATAACCTTGGTATAATACTATAGATATATCCGATCATAACAGAGATCAACAATACAACATAACGAAGCGTATATGCAATGCAAAACCCAACCCACCCATCAGGCACAAGTGTGTCAATTTAATATTTCAACTACCACGGACCTAAAGCCCGCTCGATACCAATCAGAACACCCCACCCATCATGAGCTCGGAATGCTACCATAATAGCATAAAACAAATTAATTCTAAGGCACTTTACAAAAATTTTGCAGAACCTCCTTTGTATAAATAATCATACCGGAGGTTCGCACAAGAAACAATAACAATAATCAATTAACCAGTCTTCCAATTCAAAACATAATCATAAAGACATCCATATTATGCTAATCAACGCTATTACACAAATCCAACATAAGGCATAACCAAAAGAGAAGCCCTTAAGCAGCTTTATTCAGTTATTTAAGCATGATTAACTTTATTGAATTATAATCTCAATGTTCGTGGCGTTGCTTCAAAATTATAACTATGCCCTCCCATGCATGTCGCGCCCTTTTGAGAGGTACCTAAACAAACAACAACAACAAGGGTGAGTTCGATGACTCAGCAAGTACACTATAATCAAAGACAACATTCTTAATGGTAATTCAACAACTCAATACACTTCACAACATTTAGGATAAACCATGCACATGCTATGCAAGATGCTCAACTTTCACTTTATCCTTTACTTTGTCTCTTAGCATTACACTGTGATGCGGAGTGTGCATCCGTCAATGCACACCCATGCTCGTGCCTTCTAGCACAGTGGACCAATTGCCCACATACCACCAATGTGGGGATCTAGGCCCATGCTCCACGAGCATGGGGATCTTTGCCCGTCATCATTATGACGGGATCTCAACAATAGCATGGTCAACTCGTGACCGAGCCCACAAATGCCAACATGATGCGTGTGTATGCAATTTCAATAAGAACAATAAATGAACAAATGCATTCACATCTTCATGGCATACAAGTAGACTACTCATAATACAACTTTCTCATCCTTAGGTATCATACTTTTCCAACATCAATGCGTAGTATATAACATATGCACCACTACACACGAACTATAATTTTCACATCACAACAAAGATTCATGGTTCACACCAAACATTATCTAATATAACACAAGACTCCACTCAATAAGTTCAATGCTATTCCTTAATGCACTTGCAATACAGTAACAAAAACATTCATAAGCATACTTCATCATAGAGATGCATTTTGTGTAACAGGATCATATATAAGCCACTTCCATACTCAAACTAACTAAACAAATGACATTCACCACAAACAATCAATTCAACACTCATTCAACATCTGTCTACTAAAATTGTACTTGCCTCAACCGTATGTAAGGTGGATGTCGAGGATAAGGTACTGCTCCCGGAGCCAAACCCACACCTGGACATATAAATGAGACATGCTAAGGCTACCATGTAGGTCTAATAACAAAACTGTAATCACAAATGAACTCATCGTCCACTCGACGCGATCCCGACTCTATTATCGGCTGCCAGATTTCCTTTCCAGAGAACAGCCCCTTCGAAAAATCATAACTTCTTGTACAGAAATCCAAATGAAGTGATCTTGGACATTCTGAAAAGGTTATTGAATTCCCTTCTAAACCTAGTTGGTGAGGTTCTCTGATTCGGCCCTTTACTAGCCCTACCAAGCCATTCAACAAAGAATCAATTTTTGCGCTGGTCTCTGGACAGCAACAATAAAACTATCATAAATTTCTATACATTCATCCGAATTTCATGATCTTTACTTTTCCTGAAAGCTGGAAGGATTATCTACATTTTTCGTTATGGCGAGACCCTCTGATTTGTCCTCTAAATATACGCTTAGGTCGAAACACTAAAACCTGTCAGACCAGCAACCATTCCACAACATAGACCCAATAAGAATAAAATCATAACTTTTGCTACAGAGGTCCAAATGACGTGATTCTTGTCGGCAATGAAAGATAACGAGATATCCTACAACTCTCTAGGAGATCCCAAGTTCCAATTCGGCACTTATCAAATTCTTACTTAATTAACAAGTTAACTGCAGATTCTCGTCAGGATTTTGGGACAGCAGCACTAAACAAATCATAACTTTCTAACCGTTAATCGGATTTGGGCGTTCTTGGTGGCCACTTAAACCTAAGAACAAACCCCACATATCTCTAGGAGATGGGGTCTCCAGATTCTGCTTCTAAGGATACGAAAACAGCCACGCACTAATCTGGACAGAACGCGATCTAAACCCGACATTGCTAGAAAACAACAATTAAACATCTAGACGATGGGACAGCGGTTACCCTTGACGAACGACGTAGACGACGACGATCTCCACCCCCCAAGACGGCCTCCTCTACTCACCTCCTTCCTCCTCCCATGGCCGGCGGCGGGGAGTCGTGCACCGGGGAGAGTCGTGCACAGGGAGGCGCCGGTGGAGGAGCTGCCAAGGCGGGGAAGGGCTGCCATGGGAGGAGGTACTACAGAGCGGCGGCTACTGTAGCGTTGTGCTCAGATACTCCACTACAATGTAGGGCTAGGTTTGCCTCCCCCTTTTAAGTGGTTCCTCGGTTGGCCAAAACTATGGGCAAGGCCCAGTTCTAATACTCTTTCTAACTTCTGAATTTTTCTTTTCTAATTCTATTTAATTTCAGTACTAATCACTTATTTATTTTATTTTTAAACGGGATGTTACAGAACTCTTCGACCACTAGTGGCACGGCTATGCACTTTCTTTATCCGACTACTTCGAGGGGCCCAGAGACATCTCTCCCGTTATGTTAGGAGGGGCAAATCCCATATCCGACCAGTCACATCCTCCGCATGTTTCATAGCATACCCGAAAGCTACCTTTATAACTACCCGATTCAGAGTAGCGTTTGGCAACCCCTAAGAGTGCTATTACACATGTAGGGAACCATGCTGATCTCAGGTCTAAGGATTATACATCATCATTGCTTGAGACCAACTAATGACACATAGAATCGTAACAATCTCTATAGTGTCTCAAGGTGGGTCATTCCAACCCCATGTTCTCTAACATGTGTTTACATTATTGATTTGATATCCCCATATCCATGACCGGTGAAACATGATCATCAATCAATACATGTATCGTCGAGAGTCACCGTGTTCGATCAATGACATTCGACCGGGGATACTTTAGAACGACATCATATAAGTCGAAGTGTTTCACCAACAAGTCACATATTCGTTGATCTTCAGAACTAATGATTCATTCAAGGAACAGAATAACATTTATTCAAGAACTCATAAACATAGACGTGATACAATCATCTCCATGATTGCCTCTAGGGCATATCACCAACACGATCAACCTAACCACGATGGCCTATTCCTGCATGCAGTTGAAGAACACGCAAGAACAAGATAAAACACAATCTAATGTATTGCAAATATTTATGAAATACTGATAAGGTGGGATTCTGAAGGCTGTCTTGACAGGCGGTCGTCCGACACAACTAAAGAACAGAAGTTTGCACAATGGCTAAACCTTAACTCAACGAAATTCCATAAAACTAGAGGAGTGCGGCCTCCTTATATAGGGGAGAGGGAGCCACACATATCCAAGAGCAAAGGGGATGGTACTATTCATGGGTACTATTCACATGAACAATACAACCATGAATAGTGCAGCCCAAAGGGGGTGGCCAAGGAGGTGGTCGGCCCAAATAGGTTAAGAGGCCTAATTTGGCCTAAATAGGTGACGCAACACTTTTTTTTCGATGATTGCAGCGTGCGCATAAGGAATTTGGAGGTGAGGCTAGATCCGTTTGAAAGAGGACGAGATAAGATTTCAATCAAGTACTCGTGGACCTCAAACGGAGTTCGTATGCGAAAGTTATGCCTGTTTGAAGTCAGGGCTGTCTTTGGAGGCCGAACTGGATTCCAGAACGTGTCCAAATGAACTCTTGCTTGGCTTGGACACAAAGTTATGTGATGCTGCACAAATATACATTTTCATCATTAGGTAGCATCATATAGTTCATATAATATAAAGACACTCCTAAAAACGAGCTCACCTGATAATTTAAGTGAAGTGTACGAGCTCTTATATTTGGAACAGCAAGCATAGCAAATTTGATTGTATCTATAGGGGTCATGTCCTCATCATCCTCCCCTTCTTGAAAACAAAGCTGTCCTCGGCTTTTGATAGACTAAAAATAGGGTAACAAAGAAGCCAATGTATATGCATGGTATATGTATATGTCATCCGTTTTAATAGTTCTTCGTTGTTGCACAATTAATGTTATAAAACAACAGCGATCGTAAAACCTTATTGTATTATTACCCCAAGAATAATCATATATGTTAATGAGGAAAATAAAATTTCTCACATAGCAATTATTGCAACTAGTTTTGCAAATATAAGTGAAGTATTTATGCAATTTAACTCTCCGAAGTTGTAAACTTGCAGTGGTAGCACATATGGGCAAATCTACAACTTTTGGAATCAAACAAAGTTTATCCATATTATCATATTTCAATCGAGCAATTAGAAATCCATCTAGCAAGGGTGAATGGATGTGTAAATTCTTCCATACTTCAATATCATGATGCAGATTGTCCATACTAGATGGTGCAATAAGAGATGAACACATGGGTATTGAATGATCACTAAATTTTAATTTTCTCTCATAATGAACAAGATTCAGCATATAAGAATTGTTGTTCAAAACAGCAAACTTCAATTCATCCATGTAATCACCAGTTATGCATATTCGATAAACAAGAAATTGATTGTCTACACCATAATCTCCAATCAAATTAAACTTATACCCAGGGGTGTAGGCACTAGACAAGAATTTTAAACATACGATTTCAGAAACTTTCTCCATAGCATGTAACAATTTCATAGGTGAATCCAACATAATGTAACACAAAGAATCAGCAGGAGAAATTCTAGTCAAAACTTCTTTATGTCTAACCAATTCCACATGATCATTATATGCGATTAACTCATCACATGAATCACTCAAAACAGCAGGCAATTCAATTATTTCATCACATGGTGCAGTCAAATCAATGCAGTCTGTATTCTCTACTTGAAATATGTGCATATCAGAATTGTTTTCCACTAATTTTTGCTCTAAAATAGCATGAACAGTGGACAAATATAGTTCTTCACAAGAATACTCACCTTGAGTGATGATAGCACCATGTTCTTTACCTTTTTGGCTCTCCTCAGATGATGTAGGTGCTTCCATCTCCTCATCTTCCTTCTCAACCAATGGAGTCGGTGGTTTAATCAACTCATTCTCCTCTTCGGCATAGCTCTCAACTTCCTACAAGTCGTTATTCACAGAAAAAGACACAAACATGGGCTTGTTCTCATGTTTCCTATCATTATGTATTTTTAATATCTCCTCAATCTGACTTTTAACCTTACATACAAGTATAAACAAATGAGAGAGAGAATTATATTCTTTATGAACAAGAAGGTCCTGAATTTCCTGATTAAGCCCACTTAAGAATTTATTTTCTGTAGCTTCAGCATGTTCCTCTAAACCACAACGCAACAAACGAGTTTTCCATTCATGATAGTATTCCCTTACAGTTCTACTACCTTGATTTAAATGTTGTAATCTAGCTAGTAAATAATCAACATGATATTTAGGAACGAATTCATCTCTCAATAGTTTCTTTAATGCATTCCAAGTTTGAGGCACTCTTCCATGTCTATTTAAATACTTCCACCAAAGTATTGCATCATCAACAAAAACACTAGTGGCAGCTCTAATCTTTTGTCTATCAGACCAATCATAATATTCAAATTCTTTCTCTAATGCTATTTTCCAGTCAACATAGGCATCATGATCAAATTTACCAGCAAAGGATGGAAATACATACTTAAATTTACCTCGTTCAGGCACAGGAGATGAGTCAATGGTGTTGTTGATCTCACGAAACTCTCTACTATGTGATCTTGAATGTAACAACCCCAAAATTAGGGTTTGTACTTTAAGTGTATAAAAGTATTAAAATTTAAAAACTTTTGGTTGTATCTCTTGATCATGCTCATGGTTTCCAAAATCTAGTGCATAATTTTAAAATTTTGAAGATTGTATTAAAGTTTGTGTTGAAATTTCAAACTTTTAAAGTTAAATTCCATTTCTATTTGAATTCCAGAAAAACATGTGAATGAAAGTTTCTAAAAATAATTTATTCAAATACTAGATTATTTGTCTTGAATTATCATTATTTTTACCAAATTTTTAGGAGTCATTTTACCTTCACCAAAATTCAAATGAAATCCCAAATGCAGATTTGAAAACAATTAAATTCTGACAAAATTTAATATAGAAAATGTATGAAATTATTTTTCCGAAGTCCCTTGTGAACCTCAGATTGCCCACAAAAATTTTCATAATTTTTCAAATTTTATTCTAGTTCAATCGGCTAGGTCAAACTTGTATTTGTTTCGGTCAACACTAAAACACAAATTCAAACCTAGCCGAGCACTGTTCCTCCGGTCTGGACCCGAGTCCGACTGGAACCGCGCCACCGGACTTGACCGAACCCGATCGCACCGAGTCTCTCTCCCACTCTCACTTACGGTGGCCCCGCTTGCGAGCCTCCTCTTCCACGTCTTCCCACGCGCTCCCGCCCGAAGCGCATCGCCGTCCGTGCCGCCGCTTTGCATGCGTGCCACGCCACCACCACCACCTTGCTTCCTCCGCGCTCCCTTCAAAAGGCATCATCAAGCCGGAAGCCCGCTAGCCAACTCCTCTTTCCCTTCGGGCCACCGAGTGAAACAAAGGAGAGGCGTCGCGGCTCCGTCTTCCTCGCGCGGCAGCCGCCAACGCCCGGCCACGGGCCGACCCCGTCACGGCTCGCCCTCCACCTCAAGGAGCAACCATCCTCGTCAATTTGGGTCTTGAGCCTCTGAGCACCTCGCGCGCCCTTCTTCCCGACCACGGCCGCCACCGCCAATCCCACCACCCCTTCTTCTCCGATGACTCATTCTTCAATTCTTTGCTTGGGAGCACTCTTGGACCTCCCTCCATCTAACCCCATCACTCACCCGCTCTCGTGCTCCACAGGACCCCTCCACGGTGAACCACCCGCGCCACCGCGGCCTGCCGCCGGCCCTCCGCCACTCTCCGTCATCGCCGACCACCCAGGCCCGTTCCAGGTACCTCACTAGTGCTCATGCTCCCTCCATTTGATCTCAAATCCACCCGAGCTCTGCGGCCACGTTTCACCTCCACGGCCGGCCGCCGTGCTCCTTCGCCGCGCCGCCACACCGCACCTCCGGCCACCCCGAGACCACCTTTAGCATCCATGAGCCTCCCTTGACCCATTTTGGCCATCACCGGGGTCTCCCCGCCACTCCAACCACCGGCGATTTGCCGCCCCAAAATCCAGCCCGAGCCTCCCTGTTTTTCAGCCATGTCTTCCTCTGTCTCACTGAAAAGTGGGGCCCACTCCCTAAGCAAAAATCTTGTGCTGCTAATAAATCTTGTGAATGTCTATTAGTTCACTCACATGCATTAGCAAATTTGGAGATGAGTTTGAAAGAAGTTCGTATATGAATTCTCTGAAAATTTTTCTCTGTTGTCAGTAAGACTGAAAATCAGGTTGTAGGAGAAATGCATTAGCAGAGAAGAAAGTGAGTAGGAAGGAAACTTGTTTTGGTCAGTAGAACTCCCTTGTTAACCAAGTCATCTTCTACTAACAAATGTTGTGGCTGCCATTTAGGTCACTAAAATGGATTAACAAACTTTGAAGTGCAGATCTGTCGGAATTTTAGAAAGTTCAGGATCTCAGTTTTCTAACAGATATGGCAGTGGTGTCCACACTGGACTAGATTAGTGTCTAGCTATTCAGGGAGTTAGCTGGTAGTAGTATGTTGAGGCTAAGTGAAGATAGCTTCAAATCTGGTAGAAGTTTAAATAGGAATCATCTTGAGTTGATTAACCATGAGCACTTACTCTAAAAATAAGTAAAAACTAATTAGAGGTCTAGAGTTAGACTCTATAATTATTAAAATGACAGTAACCTTATGGCATGATATGATAGTAGCAGTAGTAGTACAGGTGATAAGTAAAAGGATTAGCAGGAGTTTGGGGGTCAGTTATCAGTGAACCATAAGCTAACAAGCATAAGCTAGTGCTTCATTAGAGTATGACTGCCAGTAGACCAACACAAGTCCAATGATTATTTAGAAGACAGGTAGCAGTGTTATATGATAATGGGTCATAGGATATTAACCCTCTTTAAGTGCTTTCAGTGAAAGGTACAATAGCTATGGCAATCAGCTTAGATAGTTAAAGGCTAAGATGATATAGGAGAGGTCAGACATATGCTAAGTCAAACCGTAGGTAGTAAGCAGTTAAGTGTTAGTTAAAGTCATTCATTGACCAAATGGTATTAGGGGTAGTAGTATGGCATTAACTATCTTTGTAAGGGAGTAAGGTTAACTAGAGTAATAATATAACCAGTCCAGGTTGCATAAATTAGCTAGTTAATTAAAATGTGGTAATTTGCTGCTCAGTTAATAGATGTGCACACAATCACCATCAAAGTCTATCGAAAGAGGAAAATATATAAGAGGTTTGATTTTGACTGTATGATTATCGTGAAAATAAGTGAGTTTGGAAATATCAGTAATAAGAAATCCTTTCTATTTTAAATAATCTCCGAAGCAGCTAATTGTTGTTCCTAAAATTCATTTTCTATCCTTTGTGCTATTAACTTTTTGGATCTGTTGGCGTTCTGGTGTTTATTCGTTGTTTTCGCTTTGGCAGTTTTGGTCGTTAGATGGCGTTGATTATCGAGAGTGATCCTCTGCAGCAAGTCGAATATCTCAAACAAAGCAAAGGCAAGCAGTTTGATCATATCCAGTTCATTCCCATTATTTTCAAGTCTAATATTTTGTTTAACTTGTATGTATGCATGCTTTTGTGTCAAAGTAATTTTGTCGATTAGAGGTAGTTAATCCCATTGCATTGTTGCCCTGAAAATTGTTCACCCCTGCCACTACCCTAGGAATATTATTCTCACTGGTGAATTAGAGCCCGGTGAATGATTTAGGGCCTTTTTATTTGTCTTTGCGATATGATGCTTAGCAATGCTTAGATACCGGTAGAATTGGGCGGTTATCGACTTAGTCGGTAACCTTGATCACACAAAATTATTATAACTTTACCTTTTCAGCCTTTGTGCTATGTTTATTTGTGAAAACTAAAAATGAAAACAAAATGATTTGGACTTGGGCACAATGGTAAGATTGGTGTGCTTTTGGGTGTGACTGGAATGGTGCCCGAGTCAACAAGGACCGAACATCTTGTTACACTAAACCAAGCATTTTGCGTGCTAACCACACTAGAGTATATGGGACCTCTCTTGACTTAGTACTTTGGCGTGTATTGGCTCCGGGTCGCAGGAGGTCGCAGGAGGGATGGTGTTGGGAGCATGGTAGTTGTCCGAAAAGCTTTATCCTGAGTGGGTAGTTGTCTTTTCGGCTTTACCATGTAAGCGTATGGATTTCTATCCATACGAGCGGCTCGTAGTTAATACACAATATTGGAAATGTCTTGTTAGACTTAGCCGTGCCTGCATACCAAAGGAAGTGTGCTAACCGTGGCTGGTGGAAAGGCGGTCTAAAGTGTGGGTACATTGGTACACCCCTGCAGGGTTAAAACTATTCGAATAGCCTCGTCCTAGGTTATGGACACGCTTGGGGAGGTCTTTCAAGAGTTAGACTACAACCTTTTAATTAAAACTTGATGGGTTGGTATGAACGGGTGTTCATACTATTGTTGTGATGGCCATTGGGTTGGTCATCTCCAGGATATCTTTTATGTTACTACTTACTGTATCGCTGTTATTTCTGCAAATAAAAATTGAATTGTTAAAACTGCCTTCAAACTATTACATTATTGCAAAAGAAAACTTGCTTTCTGCTAAAAGTGAGTCCAGAGCCCCCTCCACTTAAATAAAGCTTGCATGTAGTTAAATTATAGTTCTGTTACCCTCACACGTCAGTCTTGCGAGTACAAAAACAATTTTTGTACTCAGTTGCTTTGCTTAATGTTTTTGTTGCAGAGGAAGAAGGTGAGCCTCGAGGGCTTCCCTTTTGTGAGATGTGCTGCGGGTTTGACGACTAGCTTGGCGGCCCGGTTGGTTGCCTTGTGGGTAAAGGCACACTAATTGGCTCTTTTATTTATCGCCATCTTATGGCTTTTGCTTCCGCTGTGTAGTTTGTTATTTATCTTGTGATTTCAATCTGTTGTATATTTGTAGTTTTGATATTGTAACCTCTCGGGTATGGATTTGATGCATGATTTTGTAACGGGGTGTGTATACTGCATTTCTGGGAAGTATACATATCCTGAGGCTTGATTTATTTGAATTGTGATGCTAGGGTCAATGGAAGGCTAAGCATTACAAGTCGAATAAATCGGGGTCCTCACATTGAATCTGTCATGGTTAGCAGAAAACAAGCATATGTCCATAGCAACTACTAGGATGTGGTGGTTCAAAAGTCACTCACACTCAAGCCTTTTATCGAATTCTTACCAATTCTTACCAAACAAACAAGGGTGATCGGCATCCAGCGGTATCAACGTATCTTCGAAGATTGGATGGAGCGATTGCTAGGAAAAGTTCAGCCTGTTCGGTGTAGAAGAGGTGTAGTTGAGAAGGTTCAAGTATAGTAGCAAGGATTAGCAACAATCAATTCAACAAATGCAAGTTGAATAAATATTCAAAGTACTAGTCAATGTTGCTGATCCTAGCCTAATCAAAGCTAGCTAATCAAACCCTATCAAGAGAAGTGTATGCACGCACACGCAAAGATTAATGTGACTTGATGCAAGCAAAGGAAATTCTCACACCAAGTGCTAGGAGAGACGCTAGCCAACTACTCAAACCTCTGTGTAGGGGCACAAGATTGTCCACACGATGTAGAGCACAAAGATGCAATAACGTGCAATGTAAACAACCCTCTAGTTTAAGCAGTAAACCATAACTAGTCTCAAGAGATGAAAACTCAAAGTTTTATATGGCTTATATATTCTCTTTTGAAAGGTTTCAACGAGATCTATAACTTTTCAGTTGAGGCGAAGCCCAAATTCGAAGGGAAGACCGAAAGAAATGGCAAAAACAGAAACCTAAAACTTGCGACGCAAATTCGGGGCCGAAGATGGCCGATTTTGGGGTACCTGGAGGGCAACTAGTGTCTTACATGGAAAAGATGAGCCTTGTCATTAGCTTCGAAACGAGCACAAGAACGTAAAAAATAGACACCGTATACAAAAGTTATGCCCGTTTTACTGAAGGTGCCTCGGATACGGAATCCTACTCGGACTCGAAACCGTCTCGGGTTTAAATTTGAAGCTGCTATATCTTTCAAACCCTTGGGCCAAACTTGCTGAAATTTTTTGTAAAAGCTTTTGGTTATATGTAGAAGGTCTCCACCAATTTTTATGCACTTTTCTTTTCTCTTTTTTTTTCTACCAAAGCTTTTGTTCTATGCGGCTGCCTCTTTTTTCCTTCTAATATTTGGTCGGCCCTAAGGTTTGCCGTAAGTCGCAAATAACATCAATTCTCCCAAAAGATCACAGCAACCCTATTTTTTTTCCAGATGAACAACAGTACAAATTTTCTATTTTTTGGTGCGGATTAGAGGAGTTCTAACCCACGAATTTTTTGTTTTAGATGCAAAAACTAAGAACCCTAAACGAACGATCAAGCAACGCGAAGGAAAACACGAGAAGCAATCTATACAATGACCAACTAGACAATAACTAGAACTAAAGATCAGTAACTAGACACGACGATGCAACTAATGATTCAACAAGCAAAATACCAAAAGAAAAATTGCAAAGGCTCAAAGGGCTCGGTATGGATGATAGATGCAATATTTTTTTTGGCATTTTTTTTGGACTCTAGGTATGAAAAACGAATCTACTACTAGAAAACTAGAAACTCTCACTGATCAACCGAAGCTCTGATACCACCTGATGGAGGCGCGGTGTCCCGATCTTTCGATGAGATTGATAAATATCGATTTTGGTGGAGGTGACTCTCGCGATCCGACTACAACCATACGATGACGCTTGCGCCTTAGCAATCGTTGAACCAACTCCGAGATGTTATTGACCTTGCTGGAAGCGCGATCAACCTAACCACGAAGGCCTATTCCTGCATACAATCGAAAAACACGCAAGAACAAGATAAAATGCAATCTAATGTATTGCAAATATTTATGAAATACTGATAAGGTGGGATTCTGAAGGCTATCTTGACAAATGGTCGTCCGACACAACTGAAGAACAGAAGTTTGCACAATGGCTAAACCTTAACTCAACGAAATTCCATAAAACTAGAGGAGTGTGGCCTCCTTATATAGGGGAGAGGGAGCCACATATATCCAAGAGCTAAGGGGGTGGTACTATTCATGGGTATTGTTTATGTGAACAGTACGATCATGAATAGTACAACCCAAAGGGGGTGGCCGACCCAAATAGGTTACAAGGCCCAATTTGGCACAAACAGGTGATGCAGCACCTTCTTTTGATGATTATGGCGTGCACAGAAGGAATTTGGAGATGAGGCTGGATCCGTTTGAAAGAAGACGAGATAAGATTTCAATCAAGTACTCGTGGACCTCAAACGGAGTTCGTATACGAAAGTTATGCCTATTTGAAGTCGGGCTGTCTCCGTAGGCTGAACTGGATTCCAGAACGTGTCCAATTTGAACTCTTGCTTGGCTTGGACACAAAGTGATGTGGTGCTGCACAAATATACATTTTCATCATTAGGTAGCATTATATAGTTCATATAATATAAAGACACTCCTAAAAACGAGCTCACTTGATAATTTAAGTGAAGTGTACGAGCTCTTATATTTGGAACAGCAAGCATAGCAAATTTGATTGTATCTATCGGGGTCATGTCCTCATCACTAGCGATGAAGACAGCAGCAACCCTAGCATTGTCGTCGTACCACTGAGTGTAGGCGGTCAGTCGATCCTTGTAGGAATCCAGAGCCTCTTGGTAGGCAGATGCAGCCTCATCATCAGCAAGGCGAGCGGCCTCAGCAGTAGCCTTGTCGGCTGTCGAGGGTAGTGCGACAGGCGTAGGCTCCGTCGGAGGAGTAGGGCAAGGCGGGCAGGTAACATCGCCAGAGAAGATGCCCCAAAGACGAAGACCACGCATGTGAGACACGAAGTCGGTGTAATTAACACCATCGAAGATCACCGGGCAGCGAGGAAGGGAAACAATACCAATTGGTAGGAGGCGCTGGACGGCGCGGCGACCAAGACAATGAAGTCTAACAGGCGGCGCTGGACGGCGTGGCGGTTGGAACGACGTTTTTCTTTCTTTCTTTCTTTCGGCCTGGCCTGGCTAAAAGGCCTCCGGCCGAAGGCCCGTTAAACACGCACGCACACGAGGAGGAGGCGGCTGAGCAGGTGCACGATGGCGGCAGCGACAGATCCCCGGCGCGAGGAGGCGGCTCGGACTCAGGGGAAGATGGCGGCCGACGGCGGCGGTGTGGGAGAGCAGCCCTCGAGCGACAACAGCGGCCCGAGCGGAGACCCCGAGCGCCGATGGTGGTGCCCGAGCAGAGGTCGGATCCGGCGTGGGTAGCCCGGATCAGTCAACGACGGAGGAGACGACCCGGATGACGTCGAGGAGGCGACCGGATCTACCGGCGGCGGAGGAGGAGACGGCCCGGGTGGTGGCGGTGGCCCGGGTGGCGTCGAGGCGCGGAGGAGATGGCTAGGTCCACGTCCCTAGGGCTTGCTCTCGGTCGATGAGGGAGAAGACATCAACGACGACAAGCGACGGGACACAGGGAGGTCGGCGGCCGACAGAAAAACCGGCGGCAGCAAAGGTAAGACCCTAACCCTAACCCTAACCTTTCTTTGATACCATGTTATGAATAGCGCTTGTATTCAATATGAAGCCAATAGGCCAGTATATATACACAAAGTACATGTGGTGAATATGCAAATAACCCCTCATAACAATGGGGAATAACAACAATGTCGGGACCCAAAATTTCGATTATGGAACCCTCTGTGTATCTTGCACTAGTCCAGGATCACACTAGTGCACACAGTGTCAACATAGGTGAATATCAATCCGCACAAACGATAAATAAAGTAAACGATTAGTTTGAATAATAAATAAGGGTTTTGACCTTATGGTCGAGTTTACACTTATTAAGCCACGCAGGGCTAACAGAGAATAAATAACAGCGAAACAGAAATAACTTCAGCGTAGATCCCATCAATTCACCACAGGCAACCGACTGGGATCCAGACCTTAACAATCAGCAACCTTCGGCGAACTCCTCCTCGAACGCAGGCGTAGACTCCGCCTCTTCTGTAGGTTTGGGCGCAAGTTTTACAACAAGCATGAGTACACAACCGTACTCGCATATCACACCACAAAATGCAATTTATAGATGTAGGCTTATTCCAAAAGAAAAGGATTCTGTGGTTCTTTTGCATAAAAGCAACATTTGCAATTGAATACAATAATAGATTGAAATGCAGTTCAAAACAAATATACAATATTAATTTAACAGTTATTTTCACAAAGACACAAAGCTAAACATATTATTTCACATAGCCACATGACTTAGATCACATAGCTCCCATCCCAAACATTTTATGAAAACTACCCCTCATGTGAAATCCCCGAGTATGTCCATGACCGCGAACGTGGCTATTCGAATAGATTGATTTAACACTCTGCAGAGGTTGTACACTTTACCCACACGATACAACTAGTGTAGCAAGCACTAATCATAACAAAACGGTTCAGAAACTTCATCTTAACATTGACACTCCCGATGTGCTTACAAACCGCTATGCCAATCCAAACGGAGCGCTTTGGCATAACACACACCGCTGGACAGGGACACGGCGAACCGCCCTGTGATGCGACTACCTTGTAGTACACACCTCCACCCATAGCCTAACCTACCACCTGAGTAATCAATGCTAAGAATCCATAACTTACTAAGTTAGGCCCGTCCCATACCAGGCATGTGGTCGTACAGTAAGGCTCAGCTCAATGGCGCACAAAGTTAAGTCCTTAATTGACCAAGGCAAGACTTCTATTTTTCTAACTAGATCACAAAGATTATCATTCCCATTCACAAAGTCCACTATATCACAAAGTATCCACCACTTGCCTCAGTCTAAATCCTTTCGAACCCAGTTGGTTTTGGTGCAACACATGCTATCACAAAGTACTAACACATAGCACACAGTTTTACACAAAGTTCCATAGTCACTTAGTCAAATTTAATATTTGCAACTTACATGAGATGTGAGACTCGTAGCATGGCTAAGCAATTGTACTCGCATCTAACCAACCCACATTGGTGCTACAATATTACCAACTAATAACCAATCTACGGTGACAAGGTATTATGACATACAAGGCCAAGGTGATGATAACAATTTGGATGATAACTATGCCCAAAAGCATTTAAATAAATAATTAAAGTAGAATGTAATACTTTGAAACAAAGCAATTTGAAAACTGGGTTCAAGATGATCAAGGGTATGACTTGCCTTGGAAAAGGTCTAAGTACTGGTCTTGATCTTGAGGTGCTCCTTCTTGTCCAAAATTTCCCAACGAATCGACGTCTATTTGCAAACGAGACAAATAAACAAAACAAATAAATAACAGAGGCAAAAAAACTCCAAAAATTAAATAAAAATCTCGTATAAATAGAGCTCAAATTTAGATAAATTTTGGAATTTGAATGGGCTCAATCGGAGTTCGAATGCAAAAGTTATGAGCTCTGGAAGTTTCAATCTAAAAGAAAAACCCTAAATTGGATTTTCCAGAATTTTTGAATTATTTCTTAAAAGAAAAATCGGATTATTGCGCAAGCATGACATCAGCACAGGGAACGTTTGGACGGGACGAAAAATGACTGACAGGCGGGACCCACATGTCAGAGACACAGCTCGCGGTAGACCTAGTCTACCGAGCCTCGGGACCTGGGGACCGGTGGACTGAGCCACACGGTGCTGACGCGGCACCGACGTGGATGCCACGTCGAAGACACGCAGGCGACGGGCTGACACGGGCGCTGAGGTGGCGCCTGACGTGGCGTGCCACGTCGGCTCGGGGGCGGCAGCGCTCGTAAAACGACAACAACGACGAACGACGGGGCTTCGCCAGCGATGAGTGGTACTGGGATGTAGCCCAGGTTATTGCGAACCTGTTGAACCAACTCTGGGTGGTCAAGGTCGACGGAGATGGCCGGCGGCGAGGTTCTAGCGGCGGAGGAGCTTCGGGTTTTGTCGGACGGGGGCTCCGGTGAGGTTCCGGCGACGACAAAGGCTCCTGGAGGAAGATGATGCGACAGCAAACCCGGCGGTGCAGACCACAAAGGCAGGGCGACGTCGACGGTGGCGCAATTCAAAGAAAACGAACGGCGGTGAGAAACCCTAAAAGCTCGATTGCGGCGGCGCTAGGGCTCTCGGGGCAAAAGGGGCGGCGGCTCTGAGATGCGGAGGCAAGGGCGAACCTCGGGGTCCTATTTATAGGGCCGGAGCTGAACGAGATAAGGAAACCCCAAATTCGAAAATCCTCGGGTTCGTTCCATCTACGAGATAGAGTTCGTTTCGGGGACGTTTGCGAGCAGATACGGACGCGGAATCGCTAGGGATAAGATCCTATGCGAAAAACTGGGGCAGTTTATGAGGGGACCCCGGAATATTGGAAATGTGCTTAATTAAAATTATACTGTAGAACAATTTTTAATTAAGGAACAGTACTGCCCTTTATTAAAGATCATGCTAGAATTATAAATTTAACAAGTAACAAATCCAATATTCAGGATTCCCGGATATATGTCTTACAATGGTTCCCAGGATCAGTGACCATTGCACATATATCCTTAAACAACATTGCATTATACACATACAAGTCATACATTTAATAATTAAACATAAGTTTACAATTTTCAGTTTAGTACTACAATATCAAGTGACCCCGGGTCACTAACAAAGTTTGACAGCGGAAGCAAAAGAGTAAACGACTAAAACCACCAATGGCCCCATCACCCGTAGGCTATTGCGTGGAGGAAAGAAATAGCTTCACTCGTTAGCGTCACCCTGATCGACGCTAACGGGCACTTCATACAAATAACCATCCTCACCTGCAACAAAAGGTTATAGCACCTTGAGTACGGAAGGTACTCAGCAAGACTTACACAAACTAATAAAAGAAAGTGTTTGTTAGAACCTATTCAAAGGATTAAGATTTGTACATGCATAAGGTTACAATAGGAAGGCATAATGGTTCAATTTTGCATAAAGCAATACATCTTAACCTACAATTGCTAAGTTTTAATAAAGCAACTTTAATAAATCAAAGTGGACTAAAACAGTAAGTAAATGAAAGTAAATATAAACAGTACATTGCATGAATTCCCTCATGCTGAACCAGAACCCAAAACAAAAGTTTAAATCAAAGTTCTATACAGGTGACATCAACTCAAGTTATCGTCCATGACCGTGGACAAGGCTATTCGAATAGTTTTGATACCCTGCAGGGGTGTACATCTTTACCCACACGACTAAGTTAGCCCGTAAGCCTCCGGAATAATAGCACACAACCTTTGGTATGCCGGCCAGGTAAACTAAGATTTGGTATTTTTCAACAAGTTGACGCTATTGAGTTGGATAACCCATGTGTGAACTGATCTCTTTCAAACAATGATTGATAGCATCTGCTTAACCGGGGCACACATGTTGCGCCGGGAATGCCGACCCAATCAAAAGAAATACAGGTTGTGTTCGCTACACATACTAGATTGCAATCGGCACCTTTAAGGTACGTACATGCGATAGAACACATATACGCCCTCACCCTCCTAAGAACATCTGATACTGATATAAAACTCACATGGCATAAGACACAGCCCGAAGGCCTAAGCATCTATGCCATACAAGATCAAGACACATGTCCTTACTCCCCTGTTTCCAACTCAATAGCATTAACCTTTTACTTAACCAAACAGCGCCCATACACCGCGTGTGGAAGTACGTGGGGGACTTGAATTGAATAGTCAGAGTTCAGTCCTTAATTGGTCCAAACAAGTCCACCACAATTCCGAATCTCGTGCACGAAGGCACCACCACTAGCATCCTCTTATCCAGATCAATTGAAACTTAAAATTCAGTTCTGATTTAAAGAAACTGGACAAAGAGCTAAAATGACTGAAATTTATTTGTTGCTCCCATGTTTGACAAGATAATCTTGTCAAACTCTAATATTCTGTGGACTGCATGGCTAAGCAAATTCTGAAATTAAATGTCGTAGTATACAGCACTACTCTAAGTTTGAGTGTATGATTAAATTTAAGGTAAGCCACAAGGTTAGGTCATAACTATCTACTAACAGATCACCATTGCATTTTCAGAAAATTAGCATGCAACAGTTATCACTGTATTTTAAAAATCTATAGTATAAAACATTGGGTCAACATGATGCAGAGAGGATGCTTGCCTTGATAGTAATACACTTCTTGTGCAGGCTCTGGTTGCTCAGAAATAGAATCAAATACTTCAGAAGAACCAGATTCTAAAAAGAAATAGTAAGATCCAATGAATACAAAAACTGACAGCAAGTAAAAATGAAAAGAACATGTATGATCAAGATGGTAATGCATAATTAACAATATGGTTAGGTTATATCTACCCCAATAAAGATAATAACCTCTATTATCATCTACTGCCTCCAAATGACAGAAACTAGAGTTTAGGTCAAAGTTGCAGTTTTCAGATTTTGAAAAGAATTGAAAATAGGGCAGATTGCAGATTTTGGTTTAAGTGAAAGTGTACTAAACAAAAGGTTGCAAATTGAAGCTTAACCTAATCTGTAGAGTAGATAATACCCTAGGCTAACCCTAATCGGTCAGATCATAGAAACTATAAAAATTAACAGAAGTTGTCGGTTTGGCCGACAACAGATGACAGAGGTAGATCTTTGCTACAAAGCTAAGTAGAAGACAACAAGAATCAAAAGAACAACAGCTTATGCTACTAGGGTTCAGCTAAGAACTGACTAAGCTGAAAAGATAACATGGGAAACCCTAGAACTGGAAAACGACATGAAAGACCGAAAAGTCATGAAAACAACTTTTCAGTTTAAAGAAGGTAGGAGTATTACATGTACAACTGGATGGTTCATGTGAGCTACTGAGGTCCTTAAGGTGCTCAAGATGACAAGAACTAAGGTCTTAGCTTACCAGGGTATGAAAAACACCGAAGGTTCCTAAAACCGCTCTGATCAACAGAGAGAAAGTCCCCGGTTTCAACCTACAAAAGATGCTAAACCCATATTACAAGGTGAATCAAGCATCTAGGATAGATAAGCAAGATGTAAGAGCAAGAAACTCCGCTGGAATGGAAAAAGAAGATGGAGAGCTTCTTTGGTCAACAATGGCAGTAGCAAAAAGCTAGGGTATATATATAGAGGTTGAGCTACAGGAGCAAAGGAGAAGTGTCTAGAGTTGATGAGGTGTCCAATTGGTGCTAAATATCCGAAAAATGGTTGCACGATCACTGGATAACGCCTCCACTCCGGCTACGAAGCCGGCGGCGGCGCACAGAGGCAAGGAGGAGGAGAGGCGACCCACTAACATGCAGGCCCCACTATCAGCCGCAGTCACGCACGCCTCCTAAAACTCAAAAGAACAATGACCGTCCGATTAGAAATGGGCGGCTGCGATAAAGATAGGCGTTAAGAAAATCTAATCGATATCGTTTAATATGGGCCGTGCGATCTCAAACGAACGGTTGCGATTTGAATCCAACGGTTGATCCCAAAAAGATACACGTCTCTTTAAATGAGATGACGTGACACTGTTAGATTTGTTATCCATGGTCAAGATTGATGGAAGATTCGGAGGTTCGAATGTCACATCTTTATAGACCCTATGATCAAAATCCAACGACCCTATGAAAATCGAGCCCTAAACGCACATGGTCGAAAGGGTACCGTAGGATTTGAATCCGACGGCCAAAAATGAATGCGCGCCTTTAAGTTCAAAAACGAAAAGGGCGGCGCGGTTGGATCTAAGATCAACGGTGGAGATCAAGTGGGGAGTTCGGGGGTCCGAATGTCACCACCCCTCTCGATCGCCCGATCTAGATCCAAGGGCTCAGATTCACTGTGGCATTCGGTGATCCAAACGGCCCACTAGATCCGGCCCGCTTATTGAGAATCCAACGGCTCATGTTTACTTTGACCTTTACCATAAGAAAATGGTCTAGCCCAAAAAGTGAGTGCCGCACGATAAAGATCCTACGGCCAGGATTGAATGAGCCCTACAGGATGCCCAAACGACACAACGGATCCGGCGCGTTGGTTTGGAAATCAACGGCCACAATAGGAGGTGCGTTAAGATTTCGATCTAAAGCTGGATGCTGCTGGATGAAGATCCAACGGTGGAGATTCCTTCGCATACGTGGATAGCCCACGCGGCTTCGCAAATCTCGTCCGTTCGCTTGGAGATCAACGGTTCACGTCACGTGTAGTGTTGGGCTCGCGCCCGAGCATGACCGAGTCGAACCAATTGCTCCGGTTGGACCCAACCTTATTAGGTTCGAGTCGCTACAGTGCTGGGGTTTAGGTTTAGACCAGAGGAGTTGACCAGCCCTAATTCAAATGTTTAAAAGTTTGACCAGGGCTTTAGAAATAGTAAATAAATTTATAAAATCATGAAATTTTGCAAGGAGGCTACTGGGATGATATATTTCCCAAATAAATTTCGAAAACCACTACTTCACTTTTAAAATTCCTAAATAATTACCTTAACCAGAATAGGTTTGTTTAAAGACAAATATTTTTCTCCAAGGCAAAATAATTTCTAAAACTTCAACAAAAATTACTTTTGGGCAAGATAATTTATTTAGGCCTTGATAAAAATACTTTCCAGTCATAATACAAGCTCTAACTTGTATTTCCTTGGAATCTTCAAATAGGTTTTGGATTTTGGCTAGAAAAGGAAAGTTTTTATTTGTAACATAATGCCCAACCTGTAAAAATGAACAGTGATGCTATGAACAGCATCTCATTACTGGTATGAACAATACATCATTACTATTCATAAAACATTTTTTTACTGTTCATAAAACTGGGGCTGTTACAAACCTACCCCCCTTAAGAAAATCTCGCCCCCGAGATTTCAGATAAGCTAAAAGTTAGAAAAATGTGAAGCTGAAATGATTCTTATGGAAATCCAACATCTGTTGTCTTTATTTCCTTCAAAGATAGAAAAGAAGGATTTTACATAATAACATGGTGTTACTATTACATCGTCTTTTACATTGCTTTGTTTAACCGTGCCTTTCTTGATTCAAAGGCAAGTTCTAAACAACAAAGAGGTGGGGGTGCTCAATCTGCATCAGATCTTCGCGCTCCCAAGTGGCTTCATCCTCAGAATGATTAGCCCACTGAATTTTTAAGAATTTGACGGTACGATTCCTTGTCCTGTGTTCCAGTTCGTCGAGGATACGCACCGGTTGCTCTAGATAGGAAAGGTCGGGTTGAAGATCAAGATCCTTATTAGCAGTTGCCTCAGTAGGAACACGAAGGCATTTCTTCAACTGAGAAACATGAAAAGTATCATACACTGCTGAGAGAGATTCAGGTAGTTCCAATTGATAAGCCACAGCTCCTCGTTTTGCAATGATTCGGAAGGGCCCGACATAACGAGGTGCTAGCTTTCCTTTTACCTGAAAACGATGAGTGCCCTTCATAGGTGATACTTTAAGATAGACATGGTCATCCACCTCAAAGCTTAACTCACGACGACGATGGTCGGCGTAGCTCTTTTGACGTGATTGTGCAGTTTTCAATTGGTCTCGAAGCAGGCAAATTTGCTCTTCTACTTCTATCACCAAGTGTGGACCATAAAATGGTCTTTCACCCGATTCTGACCAATTCAATGGAGTCCTACAAGCTCTCCCATACAAAGCTTCAAAAGGTGACATTTGAATACTTGCTTGGTAGCTATTATTGTAGGAAAACTCCACATATGGCAAAGATTTCTCCCAGTTTTTGCCATAGAATAACACATAGGCTCGAAGGAGATCCTCTATTACTTGATTTACCCTCTCAGTTTGACCACTAGTTTGAGGATGATAAGCAGTACTGAAAGAGAGTTCAGTCTCCATAGCTTGATGAAGACAATTCCAAAAATGGGAAGTGAACTGAGGTCCTCGGTCAGAAACAATGACCTTCGGAACACCGTGAAGACAAACAATCTTAGCAATATAAAGCTCTGCTAATTGCTTGCCACTGAAGATGGTTTTGACAGGAATAAAATGAGCCACCTTCGTTAAACGATCAATGATTATCCAAATGGCATCGGATCCATTTGGAGTCTTTGGAAGACCGGTAACAAAGTCCGTGCCGATCTCTTCCTATTTCCATTGTGGAATAGGCAAAGGTTGAAGGGTACCGGCTGGCTTCAGGTGCTCGGTTTTACCCTTTGGCAAATATCACATTCAGCAATATACTGAGCAATCTGCCTTTTCATTTGGCTCCACCAAAATGTCTTCTTCAAATCCTGGTACATCTTGGTACTCCCAGGATGTAAGGAAAATTTGTAGTTATGGGCCTCTTTAAGAATTAGACTCCTTAGTTGAGGATCTGCAGGTACCACCAAACAATTGCGATATCGAATGGTACCTCGTGCACCTTCAGAAAATTCGTTGGTTTTACCTGCCTTCAGATTTCCCTTGATCTCAGCTACCTCGGCATCAGTTTTCTGAGCCTCCAGAATATGAGTTTCTAGCGTGGGCTCCACTTCTAATGCAGTGAGAAAGCCTTCTCCCACCATTTCGAGACTTAGGCGCTGAAAATCAGCACACAAGCTCTTAGTCATAGGCACAGATGATATGCAGTTGCACTGTGACTTTTTGCTTAAAGCATCAGCCACAACATTGGCTTTGCCTGGATGATAATGAACACCCATATCATAGTCCTTGATCAATTCAAGCCATCTTCTCTATCTCATATTCAAATCGGCTTGAGTGAATATGTACTTCAGGCTTTTATGATCAGTATAGATCTCGCAACGATTACCGAGAAGATAATGTCGCCAAATCTTCAATGCATGAACTACGGCAGCCAATTCCAAATCATGAGTAGGATAATTGACTTCATGAGGTCGCAACTGCCTGGATGCATATGCCACAACTCGGCCTTCTTGCATGAGCACACAACCAAGTCCATGGCGAGATGCATCGCAATAAATATCAAAGCTCTTATGAATATCCGGAAGAGTGAGAACTGGGGCTTCAGTCAGGAGTTTTCTCAAAAGCCGAAAACTCTCCTCACACTTAGCTGACCATTCAAATTTCTTCTCCTTCTTCAAAAGCTGAGTCAGAGGTCTTGTAATTTTGGAGAAATTTTCAATGAACCTACGGTAATAACCCGCAAGTCCCAAAAAACTTCGGATATCAGGAACAATCTTGGGCTATTTCCAGTCTAGTACATCTTGTACCTTGCTTGGATCAATAGCGATACCTCCTTCAGATAACACATGTCCCAAAAATGTGACTTGCTTAAGCCAGAAGGCACACTTGCTAAACTTAGCATACAGACGATGCTTGCGAAGTGTTTCCAACACAAGTCTCAAATGCTGCTCATGGTCTTTGTCATACTTGGAATAAATAAGAATGTCGTCAATGAACACGACAACGAACTTATCCAAGAAATCCATGAACACTGAATTCATAAGATTCATGAAATAAGCTGGAGCATTGGTTAGCCAATGGACATGACAGTATACTCGTACAACCCGTAACAGGTGGAGAAGGCTGTTTTTGGGATGTCCTCAGCTCGAACCTTAATTTGATGATAGCCCGATCGCAAATCAATTTTTGAAAAGACTCGGGCTCCAACTAACTGATTAAAAAGATCATCAATTCGAGGCAAATGATACTTGTTTTTTATGGTGACTTCATTTAACAGACGGTAGTCCACACACATCCGCAAAGTATTGTCTTTCTTTTTGCCAAATATGGCCGGGCATCCCCAAGGTGAGGAACTCAGTCGAATAAATCCTTTGTCAAGTAACTCTCCAAGTTGTTTCTTTAATTCAACCAGCTCGTTGAGAGGCATTCAATATGGGCTTCTAGATATGGGAGCAGTTCCAGGAACTAGTTCAATTACGAACTCCACTTCCTGATCTGGTGGCACTCCGGGAAGGTCTTCAGGAAAGACATCAATATACTCACAAACAATTGGTACTAACTCCAATGAAGGAGTGACATCAACTTGGTGAGCACAAAGATGAGAATCCACTGTCCTGGATTGAAAAATGACTGAAGTGCCGCTTTCATTAGTTAAAGAAATGAATCGTTGGGCACAATTAATTTGCCCAAGGTTCTTGGACAACCAATCCATTCCTAAAATAACATCCAACCCTTTAGAATCTATAACAATTAAATCTGCCCAAAAGTCTACCCCTTCAATATTTATGTTGACATTACGGCAGACTTGATCAGTCATAAAGACTGATCCGGGTGAGTGGATACTATGCGGCGGATGAAGATGATGTACAACTAACTGATGTTGGGCAGCAAACTGTCTACTGACAAAAGAATGGGATGCTCCCGAATCAAATAAAAGCAACAGTACAGAAATTAACAAGGAGCATACCAAGGACAACTTCAGGAGTATCAGCTGCTTCTTCAGCGGTAATCTGATTCACAAGACCTCGGACCGGAACTGGGTCAGGCTTGACCACGGTCTGGGGATATGGTGCAGGACGCACGACAGCTGGAGAAGGTTGAATAGGTGGTATCCCACGTGCCTTTGCATAACATTGGTTGGCAAAATATCCTGGGCGTCCACAATGGTAGCAAATTACACTCGACCTGACATTGACAATAGTAGGTGGCCGATTTCCACTAGGCCTCGGCTGAGCAGTGGGAGGAGCTGGACGAGGTACAAACACTACCGGCCTCAGTGAAAAAGGAGATGGTGCTCGCGGAGGTCTAGGCAACCACATGCGAGGCCTTGGCGAACTGCCACTAGCAACAAACTGAGAAGTCCTCTGTCGCTTGCGTGACTCCTCCAAAGCATTGCTCTTACTTTCAGCAACAATGGCTTTGTTGACCAGATGTGAGAAATTTCTGAAGTCATGCAAAGCTACAGCCATCTGTAGTTCTTCAGATAGCTCATTCAAGAATCGGTTCTGACGACGAAGGTCAGTCGAAACATCATCAGGGGCATATCTGGCCAGGAAGTTAAATTCATGCAGATACTCGGTCACAGTCTTTCGCCCTTGCTTAAGAGCGAGAAACTCCTGCTGCTTGATCATCATTACTCCCTTAGGAATATGAGCTTCACGAAAGGCCTCCATGAACTCATCCCAAGTAGGGACGTGTCCAGCAGGCTGAATGGCCAGAAGATTATCCCACCAAATGCTAGCCACTCCGTCCAACTGGTAACTAGCAAATAAGACTTTCTCCCTCTTGGAACATTGAGCAATCAACAACTTCTTCTCAATAGTCCAAAGCCAGTCTTCAGCTTCCATCGGATCTTGGGAACTGGAGAACACCGGCGGGTTAGTCCGCTGAAAATCAGCAAGACTTCCCTGCACATGATGGCCCCCTGCTCTGACAGCTGGCGTACCAGTGGAAGAAGTGTTACGCGCAATTTGCTCCAAAATACGCGTTTGGTCCATTCTGTTGCGCTCAATTTGCATGAGCACATCAGCCATAGTGGGTGGTGGAGGAAGCTCCACTTCCTGGGGACCACCTTGCGGACCATGAGAACCAGAGGGTTCAGCCTGCTCTCCCTGAGAGTGGGGCACTGGAGTTGAAACGCCCTTCCCTTGTTGTGTTTGCGCGCGAGTAGTGGGTCCTGTCATCCTGTTACCGCACAATGGTTAACAACATAACAGGGATATACTCGAGCAAGCACAAACAAGATTATAAATAGAAAAGAAACAGACACTAAACTTAACAATGCATTATGTTATGTCATGCATTCAGCTCAACACCAAAACCATAAACTTCATACACACAACAAAATAAGTTCGGTCCCAGTCCCATATAATAGTCGGCTATCAAGGTCATAATACAAACCAAAAGTCTGACATACATAACCTTTACAAAATACCACTACCCTATTACATTTATTTAAGGGCAACTACTTGTCAACATAACACTTATCCACGAGGGTTCATCGTCGAGGAACTAGCATAAAGATCACGGTAGTTCACCGGAAACTCATTCAGCAGATGAGCCCCAAGGGAACCCGTGTCAATAGGATCCAAAGGATTGATGAGACGCCTCGGAGAACCTAGTAATGGCTGATGACCTCCAGGAGGTGCAGTCCGCAGAGTGCGAGGAAAACCTGCAGTCATCTGGGCTTGACGCACTTGTCCATAAATAGGAACACACCCGGCTACATCTGGAAGTCGATAAGCTGGTGGTGCAGCAGCAGCTGGAGAGATCTCGTTGTCACCATAAAGCACGTTACGAGGAACGCAATTCATGTTGACTCCAAGTCTAAGGTACTCCTGAGCCTCGTTAAGACGATGCCGAGTTTCCCACAACTCCCTCACAAGGCAGCGATGGCTCTGGTCCATGATGCGAACCATCGTCGCCAACTGTCGCACCTGAGGGTCTTCACCAAACTGTATCTCATCAAATGTGCTCACTTCTGCACTAGGACCTTGCTTCGGGAAGTGATCATAGGGTGGTTGAGACAACCCCGTCAAATCATGACGAAGAAAGCCCATCATCCTACTAGCAGCTTCCTGAATAGCCATAGGCTCAGAAGTGGCAAGTGCTTGGACACAGTATGGGATACTACCCGACACCTGCCTGGCGATGACATTGATGACGGCGCGGTACTCTTCTATCCCGGGTCCCCGATCTCGTCGATAGATGGCATACTCCGGCTGATAGGTGAAGTTGGCTCGCCACATCATGTCCCGCAGTAAAGCCGGAAATCCATCCACCTCCTTAGCTCGGGTCTCCTTGACCAAGTACCACCCGCTCATCTATAGACAAAAAGGCAAGGTAAGAAAACAATTTACTCTTGCAAAACCAACAGAAAGTTGGGACAAGAGTCGACACTAGGGAAGATAAGAAAAAAAAAAGATATCATACTTAAACTTTCAAAATTAGGTTACTATCTGGAAAATAATTTCTCAGAAAACTCTCTAATGCTAACGACCAGGCTATTTCTAACCTACAGGCAACGTATGCTCTGATACCAACACTGTGGGGACCCCGGAATATTGGAAATATGCTTAATTAAAATTATACTGTATCACAATTCTTAATTAAGGAACAGTACTGCCCCTTTATTAAAGATCATGCTAGAAGTATAAATTTAACAAGTAACAAATCCAATATTTAGGATTCCTGGATATATGTCTTACAATGGTTCCCAGGATCAGTGACCATTGCACATATATCCTTAAACAACATTGCATGATACACATACAAGTCATACATTTACATAATTAAACATAAGTTTACAATTTTCGGTTTAATACTACAATATCAAGTGACCCCGGGTCACTAACAAAGTTTAACAGCGGAAGCAAAAGAGTAAACGACTAGAACCACCAATGGCCCCATCACCCGCAGGCTATTGCGTGGAGGAAAGAAATAGCTTCACTCGTTAGCGTCACCCTGATCGACGCTAACGGGCACTTCATACAAATAACCATCCTCACCTGCAACAAGAGGTTATAGCACCTTGAGTACGGAAGGTACTCAGCAAGACTTACACAAACTAATAAAAGAAAGTGTCTGTTAGAACCTATTCAAAGGATTAAGATTTGTACATGCATAAGGTTACAATAGGAAGGCATAATGGTTCAATTTTGCATAAAGCAATACATCTTAACCTACAATTGCTAAGTTTTAATAAAGCAACTTTAATAAATCAAAGTGGACTAAAACAATAAGTAAATGAAAGTAAATATAAATAAGTACATTGCATGAATTCCCTCATGTCAAACGTAACCCAAAACAAAAGTTTAAATCAAAGTTCTATCTGGTGACATCAACTCAAGTTATCGTCCATGACCGTGGACACGGCTATTCGAATAGTTTTGATACCCTGCAGGGGTGTACATCTTTACCCACACGACTTAGTTAGCCCGTAAGTCTCTGGAATAATAGCACACAACCTTTGGTATGCCGGCCGGGTAAACTAAGATTTGGTATTTTTCAACAAGTTGACGCTATTGAGTTGGATAACCCATGTGTGAACTGATCTCTTTCAAACAATGACTGATAGCATCCGCTAACAGGGCACACATGTTGCGCGGGAATGCCGACGACAATCAAAAGAAATACAGGTTGTGTTCGCTACACATACTAGATTGCAATCGGCACCTTTAAGGTACGTACATGCGATAGAACACATATACGCCCTCACCCTCCTAAGAACATCTGATACTGATATAAAATTCACATGGCATCAGACACAGCCCGAAGGCCTAAGCATCTATGCCATACAAGATCAATACACATGTCCTTACTCCCCTGTTTCCAACTCAATAGCATTAACCTTTTACTTAACCAAACAGCGCCCATACACCGCGTGTGGAAGTACGTGGGGGACTTGAATTGAATAGTCAGAGTTCAGTCCTTAATTGGTCCAGACAAGTCCACCACAATTCTCAATCTCGTGCACGAAGGCACCACCACTAGCATCCTCTTGTCCAGATCAATTGAAACTTAAAATTCAGTTCTGATTTAAAGAAACTGGACAAAGAGCTAAAATGACTGAAATTTATTTGTTGCTCCCATGTTTGACAAGATAATCTTGTCAAACTCTAATGTTCTATGGACTGCATGGCTAAGCAAATTCTGAAATTAAATGTCGTAGTATACAGCACTACTCTAAGTTTGAGTGTATGATTAAATTTAAGGTAAGCCACAAGGTTAGGTCATAACTATCTACTAACAGATCACCATTGCATTTTCAGAAAATTAGCATGCAACAGTTATCACTGTATTTTAAAAATCTATAGTATAAAACTTTGGGATCAACATGATGCAGAGAGGATGCTTGCCTTGATAGTAATACACTTCTTGTGCAGGCTCTGGTTGCTCAGAAATAGAATCAAATACTTCAGAAGAACCAGATTCTAAAAAGAAACAATAAGATCTAATGAATACAAAAACTGACAGCAAGTAAAAATGAAAAGAAAATGTATGATCAAGATGGTAATGCATAATTAACAATATGCTTAGGTTATATCTACCCCAGTAAAGATAATAACCCCTATTATCATCTGCTGCCTTCAAATGACAGAAACTAGAGTTTAGGTCAAAGTTGCAGTTTTCAGATTTTGAAAAGAATTGAAAATAGGGCAGATTGCAGATTTTGGTTTAAGTGAAAGTGTACTAAACAAAAGGTTGCAAATTGAAGCTTAACCTAATCTGTAGAGTAGATAATACCCTAGGCTAACCCTAATCGGTCAGATCACAGAAACTATAAAAATTAACAGAAGTTGTCGGTTTGGCCGACAACAGATGACAGAGGTAGATCTTTGCTACAAAGCTAAGTAGAAGACAACAAGAATCAAAAGAACAACAGCTTATGCTACTAGGGTTCAGCTAAGAACTGACTAAGCTGAAAAGATAACATGGGAAACCCTAGAACTGGAAAACGACATGAAAGACCGAAAAGTCATGAAAACAACTTTTCAGTTTAAAGAAGGCAGGAGTATTACATGTACAACTGGATGGTTATGTGAGCTACTGAGGTCCTTAAGGTGCTCAAGATGACAAGAACTAAGGTCTTAGCTTACCAGGGTATAAAAAACACCGAAGGTTCCTAAAACCGGCTCTGATCAACAGAGAGAAAGTCCCCGGTCTCAACCTACAAAAGATGCTAAACCCATATTACAAGGTGAATCAAGCATCTAGGATAGATAAACAAGATGTAAGAGCAAGAAACTCCACTGGAATGGAAAAAGAAGATGGAGAGCTTCTTTGACCAACAATGGCAGTAGCAAAAAGCTAGGGTATATATATAGAGGTTGAGCTACAGGAGCAAAGGAGAAGTGTCTAGAGTTGATGAGGTATCCAATTGGTGCTAAATATCCGAAAAATGGTTGCACGATCACTGGATAATGCCTCCACTCTGGCTACGAAGCCGGCGGCGGCGCACAGAGGCAAGGAGGAGGAGAGGCGACCCACTGACATGAAGGCCCCGCTGTCAGTCGCAGTCACGCACGCCTCCTAAAACCCAAAAGAACAATGACCGTCCGATTAGAAATGGGCGGCTGCGATAAAGATAGGCGTTAAGAAAATCTAATCGATAGCGTTTAATATGGGCCGTGCGATCTCAAACGAACGGTTGCGATTTAATGGAGCCTTAGGAAGTCCGAAGGTTACCTTCAAAGAGGGGCGTTGGATTTGAATCCAACGGTTGATCCCAAAAAGATACACGTCTCTTTAAATGAGATGACGTGACACCGTTAGATTTGTTTTCCACGGTCAAGATTGATGGAAGATTCGGAGGTCCGAATGTCACATCCTTATGAAAATCCTAATCCAACGGCCCTATGAAAATCGGGCCCTAAACGCACATGGTCGAAAGGGTACCGTAGGATTTGAATCCGACGACCAAAAATGAATGCGCGCCTTTAAGTTCAAAAACGAAAAGGACGGCGCGGTTGGATCTAAGATCAACGGTGGAGATCAAGTGGGGAGTTCGGGGGTCCGAATGTCACCACCCCTCTCGATCGCCCGATCTAGATCCAAGGGCTCAGATTCACTGTGGCATTCGGTTATCCAAACGGCCCACTAGATCCGGCCCGCTTATTGAGAATCCAACGGCTCACGTTTACTTTAACCTTTACCATAAGAAAATGGTCTAGCCCAAAAAGGGAGCGCCGCACGATCAAGATCCTACGGCCAGGATTGAATGAGCCCTACGGGATGGCCCAAACGACACAACGGATCCGGCGCGTTGGTTTGGAAATCAACGGCCACAATAGGAGGTGCGTTAAGATTTCGATCTAAAGCTGGATGCTGCTGGATGAAGATCCAACGGTGGAGATTGCTTCGCATACGTGGATAGCCCACGCGGCTTTGCAAATCTTGTCCGTTCGCTTGGTGATCAACGGTTCACGTCACGTGCAGTGTTGGGCTCGCGCCCGAGCGTGACCGAGTCGGACCAATTGCTCCGGTTGGACCCAACCTTATTAGGTTCGAGTCGGTACAGTGCTGGGGTTTAGGTTTAGACCGGAGGAGTTGACCAGCCCTAATTCAAATGTTTAAAAGTTTGACCAGGGCTTTAGAAATAGTAAATAAATTTATAAAATCATAAAATTTTGCAAGGAGGCTATTGGGATGATATATTTCCCAAATAAATTTCGAAAACCACTGCTTCACTTTTAAAATTCCTAAATAATTACCTTAACCAGAATAGGTTTGTTTAAAGACAAATATTTTTCTCCAAGGCAAAATAATTTCTAAAACTTCAACAAAATTACTTTTGGGCAAGATAATTTATTTAGGCCTTGATAAAAAATACTTCCCAGTCATAATACAAGCTCTAACTTGTATTTCCTTGGAATCTTCAAATAGGTTTTGGATTTTGGCTAGAAAAGGAAAGTTTTAATTTGTAACATAATGCCCAACTTTGTAAAATGAGCAATAATTCTATGAACGAGATGTCATTACTAGTATGAACAGTACATCATTACTGTTCATAAAACATTTTTTTACTGTTCATAAAACTGGGGCTATTACAGTTTATAAGGAAAAAGACGTTGTCAGACATAGCTTCTAGAAGGCGGCATTGGCGGACGGAGGCGGACGCGTCGCGGAGACGAAGCTGACTCGGAGACGAAGACCTGATATGTGGGGCCCACACGTCAGCGGCACAGAGGCGCGAGTGCACACTAGCCCAACAAGATCTGGCCGTTAGATTCAGATCGGAGGGTCCAAAAGAATGGGATATTCGGGCCTCAACGCCTTAGCCACATCTGGTCGTTAAACCCTGATCGAACGGCTCACAAACAATGTGTCGTTCGGGCCGCCCGGAAGGCACAACGCCATCGGACCGTTCAACGAGAATTGGACGGCTGAGGTTCAACGCGCTCGCGCGAGGAGAGAGGAAGGGAGGTTGACACGCGGGGACCACCTGTCAGTGAGAGGTGGGCTCGCGCGCGTGGGAGGCGAGCAGAGTGGGCCAAAGGAGGGTTTGGGCTGGGTTTCGGCCTAAGAGCTTTTATGAGATTTTAATTAGTTTTTCCATTTTATAGATTACCATAAATTCAAATAAGCAATAGAAAATAGCAAATGAACTCAGAAAAATTCTAGAAAAATTTAGAAAATATGTATAAGCACATAGAACCCAAATAAAATAGTTTTGACTATTGTTCATGTTGGGATTATTCACATTAAATATTTTTGATTGTAAAGTCTAATATTAAGCTTTTGAATTAAATTCAAATAAAACCAAATGGTGACTTTTCTTCCTACTAACTATTTAAAAGATTTTCAAACTCAGAAAATTGGGATGTTACAAACCTCCCCCCTTAAAGGAATCTCGACCCCGAGATTCAGGCTAGCTAGAGAAAAGGCTAGGAAACTCGGTTTTCAGCTCTTCTTCACGCTCCCACGTTGCTTCTCCTTCTGAGTGGTTGCTGCACTGAACCTTGCAAAAACGAATAGTCTTGCTTCTTGTGTGGCGCTCTGCGACATCCAAAATCTTGACTGGCTGCTCCTTGTAGGTAAGATCCTCCTTCAAGTCAATTGATTCCAACGGGGCTTGCTCTTCTGGCACACGAAGACACTTCTTCAACTGCGAGACATGAAAGACATCATGCACTCTTGCTAACGATTGCGGTAGCTCCAGCTGATAAGCAACTTCTCCACGGTGTTCTAAAATCCTGAACGGACCAACATACCTAGGGGCAAGCTTCCCTTTGGCATGAAACCTTTTGACACGTCTGAGCGGAGTAACTCGAAGATACACGAAATCCTCGGGTTCGAAGCTGAGATCACGACGACGATTATCAGCATAGCTCTTTTGCCTGGACTGAGCTATCTTCAATCTTTCTCTGATCATGGCCACTTGTTCTTCTGATTCTTGAATGATGTCTGGACCGAATACCGAACGTTCAGCTGTTTCTGACCAATTCAACGGGGTTCTACATGCACGGCCATACAAAGCTTCAAATGGTGCCATTTGCAGACTAGCTTGGTAACTGTTGTTGTACGAAAATTCTGCATATGGTAAACTTTTATCCCAACGGGTGGCATTAGCTAGAGCACATGCTCTCAGCATATCCTCTAATATCTGATTAACTCTTTCCGTCTGTCCATCTGTGTGTGGGTGATACGCAGTACTGAAATTCAGATGGGTACCCAATGCTTCATGCAAACTTCGCCAAAAACGAGAGGTGAACTGAGATCCTCGATCTGATACTATCTTCTTGGGCACACCGTGCAAACTGACAATTTTGGCCATGTACAACTCCGCAAGGCGATCTCCTGAGTACGTGGTTTTGACTGGCAGAAAATGGGCAACCTTGGTCAAACGATCGACTATTACCCAGATCGAATCATAACCCGCTTGGGTCTTGGGTAAACCGGTAATGAAATCCATTCCGATCTCTTCCCACTTCCACTCTGGAATCTTCAGCGGTTGCAACAAACCTGCTGGTCTCTGGTGTTCGGCCTTTACCTTCGACAAGCGTCGTGACAGGCAACGAACTCGCGACTTCGCTTCAAATTTGGCCACCAAAATTTAGCCTTAATATCCTGATACATCTTAGTACTTCCAGGGTGAATCGAATACTTTGAGTCATGGGCTTCTTTTAAAATTAGTTGCCTCAACCCATCAATATATCGTACACAGATACGACCATTCATCCAGAGTATGTCTTGATCATCCTTGGTAAAATCTTTGAATTTCCCTTCTGCCATTTTGAGCTTGATGACTGACAATGCATGATCCTTTGGTTGTGCTTCACGAATCTGCTGTTCCAGGGTAGACTGTTGAAGGATTTAGACCCGTCATTATGTGTTAATGGAGTATTTTGGTGATTAATGACAAATACACTTGTGAGACTAACACTCTTATTGTTATATCATGTTTAGTCTCAGCTTGGATATAAAAGCAAAAACCCAAAAGGTATGTATTCATTAATGACAAATCTATTTGTGAGACTAATAATTCTATTGATTATCTATTGCTTAGTCTCTTTTGGATATAAAGATAAAAATACAAGAGGTATGCATTCTACTTCTTATTATATCTTGTTGCATTCCTCGGATCCAAAATATAGGTTAAACTCCACCAAAAAGGTTAACTTGGATATGTGCATATGTTTCCATTATACATTTGTGTGTGTACACATTTAGGGGGAGTACATTCTATATTTTGTGGTTTCATTAGTATTGATCCATATTCTCTTTCCACATATATTAAGGATATGTACTTTGAAACATATCCTTGAATATATTTAACTTGTGTAGTTAATATATTCATATGAGTATATACAACTTGTGTAGTTCGTATACACTCATATTTTGTATATACAACTTGTAGTTCGTATATACTCTTGGTATATATAACTTGTGTAGTTCATATATACTCATGTTACTTTATATTCAATTATTTGCAATTGTGTTGTGGGACTAATGTGTGTGCTAAGATGTTTTCAAGGCTTAGTCCCGGAGTTTGAATGATGACTTGAAAAGGAAATTCAAAAGTGATAAAAGATTGACATGGCTCAAGACAAAGGAGTCATGCATTGCATTTCGAAAACCTTCTAGAAGAAGTTCAGTGGGAATCGGTATGACCGCATTTGGTAGGCGGTACTACCGATGTGCGGTAGTACCAGAGTTCATGTGGCGGAACTACCGCATAGCGGTATGACCGCAAATATGTTGGCGGAACTACCGCAACCCGGTTGTTCTGTTTGTTATTTGGCGGTATGTAAATTCCAGAGAAGGTGTTTTTTCTGTATTTCTCGAGCCTCTGGAAATCGGTAGTACCGCATCCGAGAAACGGTCCAGAGAGCGGTATTACCGGATGCTAGTTGGCGGTAATACCGCACCTGTCAGTAATGGCTTGTTTAGAAGCATTTATGCAGGTATATCTTGTTAATTAATGTTAATGACACTGTGGGACTAACATTTTCCATGAGTTGGATAAATAGGTTATGTTCCAGGGTGATGAAGACTTTGGATGACATCGTGTGTTGATCATCATCAAGTCAAGGTTCAAGAAGATGATGCATCATGTGTTGATGCATATCAAGATCTCGAATAAGAGATGATCATGAGTTGATCATCGAGTCAAGAGAAGAGTCATCATGTGTTGATTGAGGTCAAGTAAAAGATGCATCATGGGTTGATGCATATCAAGACGATGACCCGAACATGAAGCAAGGATGTGAGTCATCAAGCTTCAAGTGGATGGTCAAGGCAAAGGTATGACTAGATAGGGCTAAGGATGTGTTCCTAGTCTTTTATCGGTCTTGGTGTTTGGTTGGGAGACCAGATTGCTAGTATAGGTTGTCGTACTATTAAGAGGGGTCTTGTCTAGTAGCTTGAGTCTCATCATGTGTTGATAGCTCAATCTTGCTTGCTCTAGCTCACCGTGGCATGATGTTATTATTTGCAAATGTGTTTTGCAAATAGTCGAGGTTCATGCATTTAATCCTTGTAGCATGTGACTATACTTTGCAAATGTGTTTTGCAAACGATTGAAGTCCATGTACCTACTCCTTGTGGCATGATCTAAATTTTCAAATATGTTTTGCAAATTGTTGGGATTCATGTATTTTCCCTTGGTATGGTCTAAGATTGCTTGTTGCTAACACTTTGGACTTAGACCATGGTAGTGGCTCTTTGAACTTGTGCTTTTTGATTTTATAAAATATGTTTGAGATCAAATCAAATAGGTGGGTTGTGTAGCCCTCTGAATAAGCTTTCAATAGAGTCCAAGATCACTCAATTCCTACATCGAGTCAAAAGTTATGACCTTTTACCAGTGTCGTCTATGCTGAAAATTGGGCTGCGGTAGTACCGCCCTTATAACAGTGGTAATACCGCAGAATGGTAGTACCGCCCGTATAACTGCAGTAGTACCGCACCAAAGTTTTAACAGCTTATTTTTTAGCCGTTAATGCACCCTTTCCGACCGTTGAGTCAAAAACGGTAGTACCGGCCCTTGTGAGTGTGGTATGACCGCATTTCGGCAGAGTTTGCTGATTTCAGCTCCCAACGGCTAGTTTTGTGTGTGGGCTATAAATACCACCTTGGCAGCTTGAGAGACAACCTTTGGCACTCCATTTCACTCTCTTGAGCTAGTGTGAGCTTCTCCACTCAGTTGTGCATGTGTTGCACCTTGTGAGCAAAAGGGAGAGGTTCTAGTTGCATGTGTTGCAACTAGAATTGGATTGGGCATCCAATTGTGCATGTGTTGCACTCAGTGATAGTCAAGCAAGAGGCTTGGCTTATTACTCTTGATGTTTGCTGACACCTAGACGGCGTGGAGGCGTCGTGGTCCGGTGATCTTCTCAAGTGAAGCTTGTGAGAAGGCCCGGTGTTTGTGAGTGGCTTGGTGCTCGCCATCTCAGAGTGGAGTAAGAGCAACCTAGTGGAGCGAGGTGTTGATACTCTGAGGAAGGCTTAATTCGTGGAGCGGCCCAATTGGTTTGGGTTTCCCTCAACGTGGATTAGGGGAGACCGGCAAGTCTCCGAACACCACGGTAAAACATCACCGTGTCATTGTGGTTTGCATTCTATTACTTTACATTGTGCAATTTATATTTCTTGTATTAAATTGCTTATTCATTGTGTACGAATGCTTGTCATGCTTTGTGCTATTTACATTGCTAGAATTGAATAGCTTACAAGTCCTTGCTTAATTGCAATATTCTTCAATTGACTTGTATTGTTGGTGCACTTAGTTGAACCTAGTTGATTTAGGCTTTAATTGTGCAAAACCGTATTGTTATAAGATTCCGCATTAGAAATCGGTTTTAGCGCATAGAAGTTTTAAAACGCCTATTCACCCCCCTCTAGTTGGCCTCCTCGATCTTACAACTGTACCTCCAAACTGGCCACAAATCCAAGAACACTCCGGCTCCTTTCATCTGATCAAACAAATCATCAATCCGGGGTAGTGGATACTTGTTCTTGATAGTAACTTCATTGAGGGAACGGTAATCAATACACATCCTCATGCTTCCATCTTTATTCTTGACAAACAACACTGGTGCTCCCCATGGTGACGAACTAGGTCTCATGAAACCTTTCTCAAGAAGTTCTTATATCTGCTTCTTCATCTCTACCAATTTCATCGGTTGGTATCCGATAAGGTCTCTTTGAAATTGGTGTTGTCCCTGGCATTAGGTCGATGACAAACTCGATGTCACGGTCCGGGGGCATTCCTGGTAATTCTTCTGGAAACACATCTGGGTATTCACTGACGACTGGTACTTCTTCTAAGGAAAGGGTCTTTAGGCTGTTTACCAACAGATGTCCATCGCGAACTGAGGTGGCTAGAAATTCTACCTTGTTTCCCTTGGTATCCTCGACTGTTACGGCTCTGCGGCCACAATCTAGCACGACTTTGTGCTTGGATAACCAATCCATGCCAAGAATGACATCTAAGGTTTGGGTACCTAGTACGATTAAGTTGGCTAGAAACTCAACTCCAGCTATGAGTAACTTAGCTCCTAAACATCCCACTTTCGAGCTTAGCTTTGCTCCAGGCGACTGGACTAGCAGAGTATGCTTAAGACGCATAACTTTCAAATTATTCTTGGTTGCAAACATCCCAGAAACAAACGAATACGAAGCTCCATAATCAAACAAAACTGATGCAGGTACTGAGTTAACCAGAAACTTACCTAGTACGACGTCCGGTGCTTCCTAGGCTCCTTCCAGAGTGACGTGGTTGACATGGCCTCTGATCACCGACTGCGGTGCTCCTCCGGTTTGACCGACAACGTGTGAAGCTCCCTGGTTGATGCCTCGTGCTGGTGTCTTGGATGGCGTAGCTCTAAGGTTGAAGCATACTGGAGTGATTGTTCCCTTCTGCGGACATTGGTTAGCAAAATATCCTGGCTGGCGACAGGTATAACATACACGTGGTACGTTCTGCTGATTGCTCCCTGGATTGGGGTTGACAGGTGCAGGGTTGCGGAAGTTCTGAGCAACTCGACGGTGCCGCGGTTGGTGCAGTGCTCGAACGAAATGCCGGGTGGAACCGTTGAGCTGCGATGGAATTGTCCTTGCCCTCTGCTGTGATTGATGGCTTCCTTCCGGGCCATCCGGCGTTTGCGGTTGTCCTCCAGTTCCTTGCGTTTGTCCTCTAGAACAAATGCCTTATTGACCAATTCTTGGAAATTAGAGAAAGTATGGGCAATTAGACTCGACTTGCGATCGGTATGGGCAATTAGACTGACTTGCACCCGGTGTTCAACCCCTTCAAAAGCGACTCTGGCGAGCCTTGTGCGTGGCTACATCCTCTGCACGCATAGCGAGCTAGGAGAAAACTTGTTGAGATAGTCGACAACGACATAGCTCCTTGCTTGAGAGCGCGAACTCATCCTTCTTGGATCGATAATGCCTTACGGTACATGGTGCGGCGAAATCTGCGAAAATTCCTCCCGGGTGATATCCCGTGGCGCCTCATGAGCGGCACAGAAGTTCTCCCACCATTCAGCAGCTATGCCATCCATCTGGTGAGTGGTGTACAGAACCTTTTCACGGACGCTGCACTGGGTGATCAACAGCTTCCTTTCAATAACCCGAAGCCAATCATCTGCTTCCACTGGGGAGACGTGTCCGAAGAATGTTGGTGGACGGGTCCTCATAAACTCCGCAAGTTTAGATGGTCCATGGTGACCTTGAGCAGCTGGGGCTCCATGCTGATGGTTGTTGTTGTTGTTGACCTGGTTGCTCATAGCTTGCATTTGATTCATCATAGTATTCATTAGCTGAGTCTGCACTGCCATGAAAGCTCCAAAGTTTTGCAAGTCAATCGGGGGTGCTTGTGGCGGAACTGCTCCTGCGGCTGGTTACTCATTGCTTCTCGGTCTTTGGGTGCGGAACCACTTGCGATCTGACGAGTTTGAACCATCTGGCGAAGCTCCATGGGTTAGATAAGGTAGCAAGCATAAGATGAGTTAAGAACTAAGCAGGGGGTAGGTTAAACCCAACAAAACACAGCTCAAGAAACTCCAACGAAATACTTTTATTAATTAGGGTCTTAGCATGGCTGCAACAAATGCCTAAGGGCCTTTGCAACTCATACTCGCACACAAAAGAAACAACGACATAAGCACACAAAACTACCGCCTAAAGGGTGACTTACTAACTGAAACTGGCTAAGCCTGAAAAACTGAAGCCTAAAACGAACTACTCAAGAAAGCCTCCACAACCGTGGCGTCGCTCCTGACGGCTGTAGACTCGGAAGTGAGCCGACATCTTGGCAAACTGATCCCGATGCTCGAATCGTGCAGCGAGAACAGCGTTCCAGTGCAACCGCTCAGCCGGCTCCTCTAGCTCTGCAACTTCTTCTGGCTCAACTGAACCTTCCTCTGGATCTTCTTCAGGATCCTCCTCGGGGTCTTCCTCTTCTTCGTCATCTTGGTCGTAGAGAATCTCTTGCAGAGTGACGGCCTTCTCTTCAGCTCTCTGCAGAGCCTCGTAGACATGATCCAGCTCTGTGATAGTCCTCTCCAATGCTTCCTCCTGGGCAGTTGCAAACTGGGCAAGGTGTACGACTGTAGCATTGCTCTCTTCTTCTGTGGACGGGTAGCGTGCTGGCAAATCCACGGCTGCAGCTCTGGGGTGGTAACGGAAGACTGTGTCCTGAAGCTCCCGTGCGTAGATGTTGCAGATACGAAGTATGGCCAAACGTGACGACTCCTGGATGCCTTCCAGCCAAGTGATCTTCCTCACAGAGATGTGCGAAGGTTGGCTCGCCTTGTCATTCCTCCTGGCGTAAATCGTCAGACGACAGATCACTCCACAGTTTTGTCCATTCACTATCCAGTTGTTGCCGACGTACAACGGACGATCAAAGCCTCCAAGAACCTAAAGCAACTTCCAAAGCTCGGCGGCATATCCTCCTGTGCGCTCACCATAGCTCTGGAGACGAGGCATCTGTCAAGATAGACGAAGGGAGGGTAAGAGCAACTTAAAAACAGCGGGAAGAGAGAAGATTATAGCAATAGTTGAGTCGAGAGAGATATGAGGAGAGTTAAGCAATTATTTAGCCTTACAAGTTAATTTTTCCTTTAGAAAATAGTTTGGACACTCTAAAGACGGCCGATCTAACTAAGGTCAAGACCTACAGTAACCATGGCTCTGATACCACCTCTGTTGGGACCCAAAATTTCGATTATGGAACCCTTTGTGTATACTGCACTAGTCCAGGATCACGCTAGTGCACACAGTGTCAACATAGGTGAATATCAATCCACACAAACGATAAATAAAGTAAACGATTAGTTTGAATAATAAATAAAGGTTTTGACCTTATGGTCGAGTTTACACTTATTAAGCCACGCAGGGCTAACAGAGAATAAATAGCAGCGGAACAAAAATAACTTCAGTGTAGATCCCATCAATTCACCACAGGCAACCGACTGGGATCCAGATCTTAACAATCAGCAACCTTCGGCGAACTCCTCCTCGAACGCAGGCGTAGACTCCGCCTCTTCTGTAGGTTTGGGCGCAGGTTTTACAACAAGCGTGAGTACACAACCGTACTCGCAAATCATACCACAGAATGAAATTTATAGATGTAGGCTTATTCCAAAAGAAAAGGCTTCTGTGGTTCTTTTGCATAAAAGCAACATTTGCAATTGAATACAATAATAGATTGAAATGCATGCAGTTCAAAACAAATATACAATATTAATTTAACAGTTATTTTCACAAAGACACAAAGCTAAACAGATTATTTCACATAGCCACATGACTTAGATCACATAGCTCCCATCCCAAACATTTTATGAAAACTACCCCTCATGTGAAATCCCCGAGCATGTCCATGACCGCGAACGTGGCTATTCGAATAGATTGATTTAACACTCTGCAGAGGTTGTACACTTTACCTGCACGATACAACTAGTGTAGCAAGCACTAATCATAACAAAACGGTTCAGAAACTACATCTTAACATTGACACTCCTGATGTGCTTACAAACCGCTATGCCAACCCAAACGGAGCGCTTTGGCATAACACACACCACTGGACAGGGACACGGCGAACCGCCCCGTGATGCGACTACCTTGTAGTACACACCTCCACCCATTGTCTAACCTACCACCTGAGTAATCAATGCTAAGAATCCATAACTTACTAAGTTAGGCCCGTCCCATACCAGGCATGTGGTTGTACAGTAAGGCTCAGCTCAATGACGCACAAAGTTAAGTCCTTAATTGACCAAGGCAAGACTTCCATTTTCTAACTAGATCACAAAGATTATCATTCCCATTTACAAAGTCCACCATATCACAAAGTATCCACCACTTGCCTTAGTCTAAATCCTTTCCCACCCAGTTGGTTTTGGTGCAACACATGCTATCACAAAGTACTAACACATAGCACACAGTTTTACACAAAGTTCCATAGTCACTTAGTCAAATTTAATATTTGCAACTTACATGAGATGTGAGACTCGTAGCATGGCTAAGCAATTGTACTCGCATCTAACCAACCCACATTGGTGCTACAATATTACCAACTAATAACCAATCTAGGGTGACAAGGTATTATGACATACAAGGCCAAGGTGATGATAACAATTTGGATGATAACTATGCCCAAAAGCATTTAAATAAATAATTAAAGTAGAATGCAATACTTTGAAACAAAGTAATTTGAAAACTGGGTTCAAGATGATCAAAGGTATGACTTTCCTTGGAAAATGTCTAAGTACTAGTCTTGATCTTGAGGTGCTCCTATTTCTCCAAAATTTCCCAACGAATCGACGTCTACTCGCAAACGAGACAAATAAACAAAACAAATAAATAACAGAGGCAAAAAAAACTCTAAAAATTAAATAAAAATATCATATAAATAGATCTCAAATTTAGATAAATTTTGGAATTTGAATGGGCTCAATCGGAGTTCGGATGCAAAAGTTATGAGCTCTGGAAGTTTCAATCTAAAAGAAAAACCCTAAATTGGATTTTCCAGAATTTCCGAATTATTTCTTAAAAGAAAAATCGGATTATTGCGCAAAGCATGACGTCAGCACAGGGAACGTTCAGACGGGACGAAAAACGACTGACAGGCGGGACCCACATGTTAGAGACACGGCTCACGGTAGACGAAGTCTACCGAGCCTCGGGACCTAGGGACCGGTGGACTGAGCCACGCGATGCTGATGCGGCACCGACGTGGATGCCACGTCGAAGACACACAGGCGACGGGCTGATGCGGGCGCTGAGGTGGCGGCTGACGTGGCGTGCCACGTCGGCTCGGGGGCGGCGGCGCTCGGAAACCGACGACAACGGCGAACGGCGGGGCTTCACCGGCGGTGAGTGGTACTGGGATGTAACCCAGGTTATTGCGAACCTGTTGAACCAACTCTGGGTGGTCAAGGTCGACGGAGATGGTCGGCCGGAGGAGCTTCGGGTTTTGTCGGACGGGGGCTCCGGTGAGGTTCCGGCGACGGCGAAAGCTCCTGGAGGTAGATGATGCGACGGCGAACCCGGCGATGCAGACCACAAGGGCAGGGCGACATCGACGGTGGCGCAATTTGAAGAAAATGAACGGCGGCGAGAAACCCTAAAAGCTCGATTGCGGCGGCGCTAGGGCTCTCGGGGCAAAAGGGGCGGCGGCTCTGAGATGCGGAGGCAAGGGCGAACCTCGGGGGTCCTATTTATAGGGCCGAGGCTGCACGAGATAAGGAAACCCCAAATTCGAAAATCCTCGGGTTCGTTCCATCTACGAGATAGAGTTCGTTTCGGGGACGTTTGCGAGCAGATACGGATGCGGAATCGCTAGGGATAAGATCCTGTGCGAAAAACTGGGGCAGTTTATAAGGAAAAAGGCGTTGTCGGACAAAGCTTCTAGAAGGCGACAATGGCGGACGGAGGTGGACGCATCGCGGAGACGAAGCCGACTCGGATCGAAGACATGACATGTGGGGCCCACACGTCAGCGGCACGGAGGCGCGAGTGCACACGGGCCCAACAAGATCTGGCCGTTAGATTCAGATCGAATGGTCCAAAAGAATAGGATGTTCGGGCTTCAACGCCTTAGCCACATCTGGCCGTTAAACCCTGATTGAACGGCTCACAAACAATGTGCCATTCGGGCCGCCTGGAAGGCACAACGCCATCGGACCGTTCAACGAGAATCGGACGACTGAGGTTCAACGCGCTCGCGCGAGGAGAGAGGAAGGGAGGCTGACACGCGGGGACCACCTGTCAGTGAGAGGCGGGGTCGCGCGCGCGCGGGTGTGCTGAACAGAGCTGGGCCGAAGGAGGATTTGGGCTTGGTTTCGGCCCAAGAGCTTTTTTGAGATTTTAATTAGTTTTTCCATTTTATAGATTACCAGAAATTCAAATAAGCAATAGCAAATAGCAAATGAACTCAGAAAAATTCTAGAAAATTCTAGAAAATATGTCTGAACACATATAACCCAAATAAAATAGTTTTGGCTATTGTTCATGTTGGGATTATTCATATTAAATGTTTTTAATTGTAAAGTCCAATATTAAGCTTTTGAATTAAATTCAAATAAAACCAAATGATGACTTTTCTTCCTACTAACTATCTAAAAGATTTTCAAACTCAGAAAATTGGGATGTTACGAACAAACACCAACTGATTGGCTTCTCCCGAGAGAACTTGCAACTGCCTCGCGCCTACTAGTCGTCAGATATTTGATTTCGTTAAGAGAAGTTCAGCTCACCCCTCTGGTGAGTGGATTTGTTTTTCTTAGGGCACGTACAATGGAGTAACATCAACAGTCTATAATATTTATCACATAAGTTTTTTAATGATGTAGATAAGAGAGAGCAAGGAGAAAGAATGAAGCTGTCTGGCATACAACAGACAGCCTATAAAGTTTTTTATAGACGACTATTTTGTTGTTGCATCCAGTTGTTTTTAATTTTGCCTTTAGATGATATGAAAAGTATTACGGACAACGATTGTCTATACTATTGTACACGCTCTTATCTAAAAATCGACTATCAATGTTGCCTCCATGTTAACCCACATCGTCAATATAAACCATTGATTTGCTCTAGAAATTACAGCCCAGCCGTTTGATGCCCCTTTCAGATTTTGTTTCTGCCAAAGTCCACACGGACCGAACGGTTTCCTCGGCGGTTACAAACATTCTTCGAAGCGTTCTAACCCTGTCCTCTCCCTTCAACTATTAACATGTCCATCTCCCTCCAGCGTCATCCTCTGCGGTTTCCTCGTGGCTGCCATGGCTAATTTGCTATCCATGACACCAGAAAATGATGGATAATAAAATCCACAGTCGACCATGTCTTTCAAGTTGCATGTTGCTTTCTACCACATCGTTTTAAAAGAAGTTCTATCATAACAAATATTTCTCTAATTTCATTGCAAAGTGGTATAGTGAGTGGATCCAATATGGATGGGATCATGAATAGTCATTTGTTTAGTTTAGTTTTTTATATACTAATTTAAACTTGCTATCTATGGAGAAATATGGATAACAGAAATCAGAATTTATCGGGCAAGCCTCCACAAAGATCCAATTTATTTAAACCATATTTTATCATAAGAACGAAACATAGTTTGAAAAAGATGATTAAACAAGTTTGCTTAAGACTTTTTTTTTATTGAATTTCCATCCTCAACAGATAACTCGAGATGGTCAATCTTGAAATGAGAAGCGAATGATCAACTCTTCTCCAACAAATAAAATATCAGCCTCAGAAAAAGTTTAATTAATTTAATTACTATATTAGGATTATATTAGCAATATATTTTCCATAACAAAAACAATTAACAATTAACTAAATTAACTATTCCAATGAAAAGATTGAGTCAATGCAGGTCAAATCATATGGTTGTGCGGATGTTTGAATGTTGTTAATGAGAATAGTAATTCTCTTTGATTAACAATAGGACCTTGAGATTTATTGGTTAATAATGCTATTGATCTAGGTTTGAATACAACTATATTGATTTTAGTAAATGTTGCTTTACATGCACACGGTTCCAAATTAATGCCGGATAAAAATGATTTTGGGTATAGTTTTCCTTAGTGACGGCCTAGGGGTATAGTTTTCCTTAGTGATGGCCCAGGGCGCGGTAGTACTTAATATTTCTGCTTGGGACTTCCATGTTCCTGCTGAACCGCCCCTAGTGTGTTCTTCCCTCGCAGCGGCAGCCGGTCCTATCCTGCAAAGCTGCTAGTTGGAACTAGAGGTGAAAACGCATCGGATAGTTTTTGACCGATCCGAACGAAAATAGATTCGGATTATGTCGGTTCGGATTTTTCTCGGATCAGAAACGAATACATTTTCGAATTCGGATTATCCAGATAATAATACACATATAGATATCCGGAATGCCCCAACACGCAACACCGCACCACCCACTGGCCCATCACTCCATCAGGCATTCAGGCTGTGGGCCTGTGGGGGTGGGGGTGAGGGGAGGGGGTTCTCAACAGGGTTCAGTGCTGGGTTTTGTTTATTACACGGAAGGTTGTCCGTTTCTGTGCTCGTGGGGTCCGACTGGCAGGTGAGGTGAAGCCTGGGTTAATTAAACTGACATGGAGTAATAAATCCGGATTGCTTAATATTTATTACTCCTACTACATGAGTAACAAGTCTGCTGGTCTACCTCCGCAGGAACCAGAGCCAAGGGATCTCATCTGAGGTTAATTGACGTCGGGATTAACTACTGCCATACAGCTGAAATGTACAGTACTGTGTATTGTCCGTACATCGTTGGAATTCATACTAGCTAGGCCAGTGGCTGATCCAGGATTTTAAAAATGGGTGTTCGAAGTTACAAACATGTTGTACAATGTAAAACATAAATATTCAAAACATAAAAAAAAAAAACAAAGTTCAAATTGTTCTTACTATAGACAACATGTCAAATAATTTAGAGAAATTATAAAATAATTAAAAAAATTACAATCTAACTCGACGTTCCTTCGTGGCTTAAAAGCGAGATATGATATCATCATTCTTAACTTGCACAAAAAATTCTCTCTCAAAAAATATAACCAAACAATCATTCAAAGTATTGTTCTCCAATCCTATTCCTTAGCAACTGAAGCTACACAAGCTATTGAACTATACAAAATAATCTTATCTTGAATCTCTTTTATCTAACAACTGAAGCTACACAAGCTATTGAACTATACAGAATAATCTCTTCTCTTGAATCTCTTTTATCTAATAACTAAACCTACACAAGCTCTTGGGTGAATTTTTTTGTGAGACTAAACTGCTTAAAAGATTTTTAAAGCTCAGAAAATTGAGATGTTACAAAAGCAAAAGAGGAAGAGCTTAGAAATGAAGTGGTAATTGAAAATGAAGATAACCATAATGATGATGATGAGCTTAAAGTTGTTGGAGGCTCGGCACATCGTAAATTAGGACCAATGGATAAGTTTGCTTGCCCTATTGATTTTTCCATTGCTTTGACGGGTTGGCAACACGATATTAAGAATGCACTTTGGAAAGAAATGACTCATAAGGTGAAGTAATATGTTGTGAGATGGATTTATGCTCATGGTATAATTTATTTTCAACTCTCATTCTCTCATGATTGCTATTCTTGTATTGAACTATTGATTGCTAGCCTTATATTGTATGTTTAGGTGTACCTTTCTATGCCATCAATAATGATGAGTTCAAGCAAATGTGTGAGTCCATTGGTCGATTTGGGCTAAGCTTTGTAGGTCCTTCTCAATACAATGTGCGGGAGAAGTTATTGAAGGAAGAAATGGAAAGAACCAAGGATTTATTGAAGACACATGAAGAAGAGAGAGCCTTGACCGGATGCTCCATCATGACCGGTGCTTGGACCGACCAAAAGAGGAGAAGCATCATGATTGTGTGTGTTCATTGCAAATTGGAGAAAAGTTTAACACAATCAAAGGAGGCCTTGGATTATTCACACACAAGTGAGTACATCTTCGCGTACAAGCATAGATACTTGTATTGAACAACTAGGTCCCACAAATATTGTGCACATAGTCACAGACAATGTTTCAAAATCATGGGAGCAAAGGCATTATTGAAAAACAAGAGATCAAATATATTTTAGAGCTCATGTGCAACTCACACCATTAACTTGATGTTAGAAGAAATTGTCAAGAATATGTCAAAGTATAACAAACAATCGATCAAGCAAAGACATTCACCATCTTTGTCTATGTACATCATATGACCTTGGCCTTGATGAGAAAACACACAAAGAGGAGAGATATAATAAGGCAGGGGTGACCAGATTTGTTTCAGTCTTTCTTACTTTGTAAAGTTTGATTGAGAAGAAGGACGCACTAAGGTCGATGACATTTAGTTCGGAATGAGAGGATAGCATTCACACTAACACAGAAAAAAAGGAAAGACGACAACCAATACACTAATGAGTAGGGCCTTTCGGAATGGTGTGTCTACTTGTTTGAAGGTATAGCCAAGCATCATATCGTTGTGAATATGTGTTGTCCATTATGTCATCATTGCATTGTTTGCTATTTCATAACCTTGTATATTGCATTGCTTGAAGGTTTTTGAGCTATTGATGAAAGTTCTTCGCATGGTAGATGGGGATAGTCCATCTTTGTTCTTTGTTTATGGAGAAATTCTACAAGCAAAGAAGCAAATCAAGGAGTCCTTGAACAATTTGGACGACAACTACAAATTGATCATGGATGCAATTGATGGAAAGATGGCGGAGAGGCTTGATTTTCCAATGCACTTGACGGTATACCTTTTGAATCCATATTATAATTACAATGATAAAACCATCTTGCAAGATACAAATATCATGGATGTGATATTTGAATGCATTGAAACATTTTATCATAGTAATGATGAAATGCAAGCTCAAGTGCTCAATGAGGACTTGCACAAGTTTAAAGATCAAGAAAGGGCCTTTCAAAAATCTACCACCAAACTTGGATATCAAAAAAGAAATTTTAATCCCAATAAACTTTTGCTCACAATCATGATTGCAACTGAATGCATGCATATTTGAAAGTTTGTCTTGTACCAATATCCTTCTACTCTTCCTAATGTCTAGCTATTTGGTGGTCTACTTTTGGATATCAAGTTCCTACTTTGCAAAGATTGGCTATAAGAATCCTCTCCTTAACCTCAAGTTCATCCGGATGTGAAAGAAATTGGAGCACTTTTGACATGTTCAATTCAATGCAAGATTGTTGAGCAAAAAAGAGAAGAGCAAAAAAGAGTCTAACCTACTAGAGTCTACTTTGCAATTCGTAGATTTATTCAAAGAGAAGAAATAGGCTAGAAGTGAAATACCTCGACCATCTAGTCTATGTTCAATTCAATGCAAGATTGTTGAGCAAAAAAGAGAAGAGCAATGTGAAGAACATTGATGTCATTAGCTTCGGATGCTACACAAGCTCAAGGATGGATAATTGAAGGTGGTGATGATGATCAAGAGGTTGAGACCAGTATGAAGCTTACATGGAAGCTCATTGATGAAACATCTAGAGCTAGTGAAGCCATGCAACCTCGTAAGAGCGCAAGAGTAAGAGACCTCTATAAAGATGATTTATTGTCCGATTCCAAAGAGGATATCAATGGAGGGGAGGATGACATTGAGTTTGAGTCCGACCAAGATGAAGTGGATATTACCAAGAATTATGAGGAAGAGGACGAAGATTGAGTTCTATTAGTATTTTTCTTGCATCTAAGAGTCTAAGACTATGTCTATGACTATGTGTTGCTGCTATGTCTTATTGTGTGAGACTATGTGAAGTTGAGACTATGATGTTATGATATGTCTTTCTATGTTAAGTCTTTGAGATGTGTGGTTGTATATATATGTTTCATTCATTCATACATTCTTTCTTACAAAATAGCAAATAACTCATCTTTGATTAAATATGCAGGTTTACATGATTGTTGATTACATATTTACATCAAGATCTTGGAGGGAGGAGGTGAGATAATCTACATGACTATATCAAATTGCCCATTTCTTGCTTCTTCATGTAATTTTCCTTTTATCTTGCTCAATTAGATGCATGTTGCCTGCTCAATTTATCGCATTCTACGTGCTATCTAGGTGCTAGATTCCAAGCCACCGCCTAACTTGCGCCTAGCGCTTTCTTGAACTTTGGTGCATTCCCTTCCTGACCACCACATGCCACCTCCCTCCTCCACGCCGACGTCGTCCCCAGCGCCACCGCGGCCCGCCAGCGGGCCCTTCTTAATTGACACCTTGTCTGAATGCTGTTTCGCCCGCCGGTGCCGTCCATCACCCTCCTCCATGCCCGTGGCCAGCGGCACCACCGCCGCCTCACCTCCCCGCCTCCTACCACCGGCTTGCCTTCCCCGCCTCCACCCTCTAAATCCGGGGTTCTAATGAACCTAAACCCTAACTGGGTGAACCCAAACCCTAAATTGCCAGAATTTGTCGCGGGAGAGGCCGCACCGTCGCCAGAGATAAAGGTGGACCATGGATCTTGATGAAGATTCAACGGTGAGAAATTCAAGTACTCGCAAAAAAAAAAAAACTGAATACTCCTTAGCGATTTTCTTCTTTTTATACATGTAATTGTTGGATCAACTTAGATGCTGCTTGGATATTTCTTAGATTTATCAATCTTTCGGTTTCGATGGTAAAATTGGGACAGGGCTTTCAGGGTTAAAAATTGATGGCCATTTAACATGAGGACATGTAAGGGCATTTTTAGTGTATTGAACTGATGTCAATTCAAAGAGATGCTACGTAAGTATTCAAGGAATTAAGCTTGTTTTTCTCCAATGTATTGATCTGATTCTAATTATAAGTGGGATCCACATGTATTAAAAAAACCAACATCATCTCCCTCATCTTCCTCGTTCTAAGATCTAACAGGTGTGCCTCATAAATTTTTTATTGTGTTTGAATCGACTGTAAACTAGAGTTCGGTTCCAGGATTAATTTTGTTGGAATCGATAACTCCATTGTATTGAACCGATTCCAACCATCTAAAATAGTTCTTTGAACTGGCTAAAATCCAACATTGCAGATGGTCTAAGGTGAGAATAGGACACTTATGCATTCACACTTCAGGATCATCAGAAATTGTACCACCTAAACTGCAATTGAAAAATATGGTACCATCGCCTTGCGGAACACTCCATAGCTTTATCCTCTATGCAGTTGTTCTAATTGTTTAACACAAAATGATTTCCGAGGATTTATTCTAGCTAACTTTGCATTGACGTGTAATTATAGGTTCGTTCAATAAACGACTCTGTTATGAGGTACTAGCAATTCACCAATGTAGCCTGGATCAACAAGCTAGGAACTGAGGCCCTGTTTGGCATGGCTCCAACTCCCAGCTTCACGGTCGAAGTAGGTGGAGCCATGCCAAACAGTACAACTCCAACAAAAAATGAAATCTAGAGTTTGAGAATCTGGAGCAGGCCGTAGTGTATTTTCTCAGAGCTGCGAGGAGGTTGCTCCCCGCATGGAGTAGCAATCCTATTTACCTAATTGCCCACGAAGTTCAGTAGTACTTACCCGCAATTGCCATCGAGCAAAATCATGTCCCCGTCCCGAGCTCGAGCGCATCTATTCCACTTCCATCGCTCCCATTGCGTATCTTCAGAGCCCTATCCCCATTCTGAACCCTAGAGGGAGGCAGCAACCAGGGAGGCGGCGGCGACAAGCGGTGTACGAGTTTTGAGGTTTCCTTGGCTGACCTACAAGGCGATGAGGACCAAGCTTACAGAAAGATCAGACTTCATGTAGAGGATGTACAAGGAAATAATGTTTTTGTAATAGTTGTAGAAGGTGAATTGGGTGAGCTACCCTTGGATGTTTTTTCTTTTCATTTTGTTGGTGTCATTTGTTGTAGTGGTTTTCGGACCTAGAATAGTAGTTTTGATTAATAAAGATGAGGGGAATTATGAACGACATCTCCTGCCTTCTTGCCTCTCTTATGGACTTTTGTTATGATACTTATTGAATTTTTTTTAGAGAAGATACTTATTGAATTAGAATCTTTGTTATGAACTTTGTATGTTTATGTATGTTTTGTTTAATTTTTTTAAAGTAAAAATTTCGAATATGGACGAAAAAGATGGCACAACAGGGCACAACATGGCAAAAAATAACCTGAAATCAACTTATTAAACTTATATAAGTTAAGCAATACAAAAAAGATTATAAGTCACAAAACAAGGTTAGTGCAGTCTTTTTACAATGATCATTCTTATTTCTGAAGCTGGAGTCAATTTTCTAACCAAACACCTCCTCAGACTGCTTCAACTTCTTATAGAAGTAGACTCAAGAATGAAGCTGGAGTTGAAGTTGCAAAAACTTAGAGCAGGGCCGTATCAAACAGGCCTTGAATCAGGACATGTAGGATGCTTACCTTAATGGGGTTCTCCAGGCCGATTGGCCCTATTATGTTCTAATAATAGAGTTGAAATTTATTATACCACTCTAATACCTATAATGAAAAATATGGTTCTTTTATCGTAAAAAATTAAAAATATTATTATTATTATGCAACAAAAATAGCTCTAATATTTATATCAGATTAATCTGTAGTGTTATAATATAGATCCACTAAATATGTGGTGCAGGTTTTCTTTTTCTCTCCGATTAATATGATAATTTCTTACCCTCAGAGTGAATCTGGTGGCTATTTTAAACATTTTTTTTATAATATAATGAATGGATGGATGGACAGATTTTTCCAACACATTTTTTAGATGACTTCAATACAGCCTATAGCCGGTGCCAACATGACACTAGTCCTCCTTACCTTTTTTCACATAACATGCGAAATATTTCCGTGCCATTGCATCAAGATATAGAGCCAAACGAAATACAATGTCGTTTACAAGTCGTTCTCTGTTCGTGGGGAAAAAAAGAAAAGAAAGAAAAGCTACGAAACAGAACTAAAATAGAAGACTGAACTGAAGGGTGCTCTAAAACCACGTGCCAAGTCACAAACACCAACCGATTGGCTTCTCCCGAGAGAACTTGCAACCGCCTCGCGCCTACTAGTCGTCAGATATTTGATTTCGTCAAGAGAAGTTCAGCTCACCTCTCTAGTGAGTGGATTTGTCTTTCTTAGGGCATGTACAGTGGAGTGATATCAACAGTTTATAATCTTTATTACGTAAGATTTTTAATGATGTAGATAAGAGAGAGTAAGAAGAGAGAATAAAGCTATTTAGTATACACCAGGCAGTCTATAAAGTTTTTATAGATAACTATTTTGTTGTTGTATCTAGTTGTCTTTAATTTTGTTTATAGATGATATGAAAAGTATTACGGACAATGATTATCTATACTATTGTACACATCCTTATCTAAAAATCGACTATCAGTGTTGCCTCCATGTTAACCCACATCGTCAATATAAATCATTGATTTGCTCTCGAAATCACAGCCCAGCCGTTTGATGCCCCTTTCAGATTTTGTTTCTGCCAAAGTCCACACAAACCGAACGGTTTCCTCGGCGGTTACAAACATTCTTCGAAGCGTTCTGACCCTGTCCTCTCCCTTCAACTATTAACATGTCCATCTCCCTCCAGCGTCATCCTCTGCGGTTTCCTCGTGGCTGTCATGGCTAATTTGCTATCCATGACACCAGAAAATGATGGATAATAAAATCCACAGTCGACCATGTCTTTCAAGTCGCATGTTGCTTTCTACCACATCGTTTTAAAAGAAGTTCTATCATAACAAATATTTCTCTAATTTCATTGCAAAGTGGTATAGTGAGTGGATCCAATATGGATGGGATCATGAATAGTCATTTGTTTAGTTTAGTTTTTTATATACTAATTTAAACTTGCTATCTATGGAGAAATATGGATAACAGAAATCAGAATTTATCGGGCAAACCTCCACAAAGATCCAATTTATTTAAACCATATTTTATCATAAGAAGGAAACATAGTTTGAAAAAGATGATTAAACAAGTTTGCATAAGACTTTTTTTTTATTGAATTTCCATCCTCAACAGATAACTCGAGATGGTCAATCTTGAAATGAGAAGCGAATGATCAACTCTTCTCCAACAAATAAAATATCAGCCTCAGAAAAAGTTTAATTAATTTAATTACTATATTAGGATTATATTAGCAATATATTTTCCATAACAAAAACAATTAACAATTAACTAAATTAACTATTCCAATGAAAAGATTGAGTCAATGCAGGTCAAATCATATGGTTGTGCGGATGTTTGAATGTTGTTAATGAAAATAGTAATTCTCTTTGATTAACAATAGGACCTTGAGATTTATTGGTTAATAATGGTATTGATCTAGGTTTGAATACAACTATATTGATTTTAGTAAATGTTGTTTTACATGCACACGGTTCCAAATTAATGCCGGATAAAAATGATTTTGGGTATAGTTTTCCTTAGTGACGGCCTAGGGGTATAGTTTTCCTTAGTGATGTTCAATTCAATTTAATTTAATTTTTTTATTAAATATTTTCATGTTCCTAGTTTTTTTTTGGAATTTTCTGATTTTTTTTTTCGAATTTTTTTGGATTTTTTTCACTTTTCTTTTCTTTCTCTCTCCTTCTTTCTCTCTCCTTGTACCTCATGCTGTAGGGGAGGGCAGCATCTTGGTGCTGCCGTGGGGTAGGGCAGCACCTCGGTGCTGCGGTGGGGGATGGCAGCAGGTGACTAAAGGGGGCTAAATTGGGAATTTCGTGGGTGAGAGGGCTAGTTTAGGAATTTGGGTGGCGTAAAGGGGCAAAAAATATCCAGAATTCCAACATTGGCTTCTGGGACACTGTTTTGGGGTCACACCTTCAAGGTGTTTGTTCACTCTAAATATCTCAGCCCAACCGGTAGTTTTCATTTTTCGTATTGAAATGACGCATGCGTCAGTTATATATATATATATATATATATATATATATATGAAAAATACTTTCTACGTAATTCCCTGTATGTATATATATATATACCGTGCATTGTCTAAGTTCTCTCCCTAATTCCCTGCAAAACCTTCACATACAAATAATAGTTGGATGAAAATTTAACTGATTTCCTTATAAAAGAATCATCGACTGAAAATAGCCTATTTTTTTCTAGCCCTATCCTTACTATACCATTTACTTGCAATATATTGGTACTACAATATACTGAATACATAGCACTCAGCCACAACAAGCATCGATCACCAAGCATTATTAACCTGTTTTTCACTTTGTAATTTGGATATGCAGATCCGGATTGCTCCTGCGTCGCGAGGGCACGTGTAAATGCAAAGCTATTTCCTTCATGACTTAATTTTGCTGCATATTTTTTCGCGTTTCATGGAGAAGGTAAATAGTTTGTGGTCAGTGACATGAACCAGACTCAATTTGATATTGATGTTTAGTGTGTCCATAACATATGAACCTTTTTACACGCACCACAAGTTCACAACAGATAAGCAAACGACTGTAGGTGTCAATACAATCTTTAGTTTAGACTGTAAATGTCGTTCTTATGGGCACGTGCGCACAGCCTCCAGTTACTGTAAACAAAGAAGGAAGCTGCCCAAAACAAATAAGGCACAAGGATTAAAGAGCTTGTTAAACCAAGAAAATGGTAAGAGGGAAATTACCATTATAGTATCCGTGGTATTAATGTCTCCGGAATAAGAGAGAATAATTAGTGTGGGTATTTACTTATAAATGGTAAAGAGAGTGTGAAGATAAATAAGAGCAAAAGAGACAAAAGATCATTAAATATGTATGCACACCTTATATTTTGAAACATGATTGCAAAAATTATATGCCTTATATTTTGAAATAGAGGGAATACTTATCAGCACTGCATTATTGGACTGTGGCATGGTGGTATATAGTTGGTAGGAGGTGCCAGGTACTAATGCGTGCCCCAGCAATATTACTTAACCAATTAATATTGCGCCAGCACGTTGTTGTGATAATCTTATCCTCTATTTGCAATTTAGTGTGGGAGAAATTTATGTTATCAAGTTTTATTTTTCCCTAGAAATATGTAGATGGTGGTAGATGTATATATGATTCATGTCGTGTCATTTACTATGTTCTAGATGCATGCTCCATTGAGTGTTCGTTTTTTTTTTGTGCATTAATTTGTGTTCATTGTTATTGGAGGATAACGGGCGAATTAACGTAATGATGTGGCACTCTTATTCTTCGTTTTGCACCCAACTTCAATAGATATCAATATTTGGATCAAATAAAAGTGGGGGAATTATGATCCAAAAGAAAATCTTCCTTTAGGGTGTCTAGAATATTGGAGCATTGGCCCATTCCTTTCATATGGAAATTCAACCCTTTCATATGCTTTTAGAGGAAAGCAAATAAGAGGTGAGACCCACAAAAATTTGCTTTGAAAGTACCAATGGAATATTCCTCTCTTCCTCTACGTCTCACATAGTCACATACATATAACAATTTGAAAATTTCTTGTATTTTATTTTTGTATTGATCCAAATGCCTATTCTTGTATTTGTTTCCTGCGTTTTAAACTCGTGTGCTTTGCGGTTACAATATTCCTACAGTTTTTCTTCCCTACGTTACAAACAGCCCCTTATCATTCCGATGCTAGCTTATTTGCTGATGATCTTTCTGGACGTGATGGCCATTACCAGGATGTGTGTAAGCTCGACAGAGAGATCTTTTTCTTTGGGCTGTTAACCTGTCTCCATGACATCTGGCCACGTTACTATTCTTTGACAAAGCTTACTGTTACTCGTTGTATAATAAGACTGGCTTTTTTCTAAGTGATGACGACTTTGCATGTGGAGACACAATATGGGTGTAGCATTAGTACTGCTACTTAGTACGTGCTAACAGTTTCTTGGATGTCCATAGTGGTACTTGGACTAATTACCTCCATTTTTCATGTGCTGATGAGGACTTTGCGTGTGGAGACAAAACAACATGGGAAGCAGTACTAAGTACTGTGTACTCCAGTATTAGTTCATCACACTCGAAAGTGTTTGGAACTCTGAAATGGGGTTCAGATCAACTCTTTTAAATAAGGCTAAATTTATAGTGTCATTGCAATCGTTCGCGAGTTACGAAATACCATCGCGAACGAAGTCGATTGAAAAATACCATCGTAAACACGAAAAACTCAGAAAAATACCATTGTTGTCACGTTTTCCATCCCAAATGTACGAAATAACTCTTCTACCCCCACTCTTCTTCTTTTTCTTTTTTTTTCTTTTTCTTTTTTTTTTTGCTTTGGCCGGTCCCACATATCATTCTACCCCCGCATCTCCTCCACAAGCTGCCGCCCGTGGTGAAGGACACTGGTGGCCCACGGTGAAGGACACCAGTGGCGACGCTTTGCATTGCGGATAGGCAAAATGGAACGATGGAACAACAAACACAAATTTAGAAAAATAATTTAATTTTATTTAAAAAATAAAAACTTAAATTGTGTTAAGAATATTTTAATTAAGCTTAGAATACCCTATTTAACTACTCTCAAATTTTTATAGAACTTTTAGATCTATCGTTCTATTTTTCTAGTTTAAAAAGTATTTACAACTTTTAAAAATTATTTACTGTGTAAAAATAAAAACCAAATTTAAGTTGAGAATATTTTAATAAACTAAAAATACTCTATTTAACTACTCTGAATTTTTGATAGAATTTTTAGAGCTATCTTGCTATTTTTCTAGTTTAAAAAGTATTTACAGCTTTTAAAAATTATTTACTGTGTAAAAATGAATATCAAATTTAAGTTGAAAATAATTTTTATAAGTGTAAAACATCTAGGGAATTTCGATGAATTTGTCTAGAATTTGTTTAGCTTTGTTTGGTATTTTTGCGGATTTAATATGTGTTTTCTCGAACTATTCTCTACGAGGGGCAATGTTGGTATTTCTGAAATTTTCTCTCTCTATAAAAAAGGCTCTAACGACTATATTGGATGAAAAACATGATGGCAATGACATTTTCTAGAGTTTTTTTGTCTTCTCGTTCGCGACGGTATTCTGCAACTCGCGAATGATTGCGATGGCACTGAACAAATTTACTCTTTAAATATAGAGAGATCACAAAATGGGAGCATAAGAAAGAAAAGAAGCATGGCTAGTACAATGCTGCTACTAGTAGTCATCCGTAGAATGGCAAAATAATATCACTCTCACTAATATATGGATGCTGAGCCCATATATCACTCTCATAATTAGTGATATACTATGAATGATGGATGACATATCGTGAATTTTCTCTCTATAAAAGTGCAGAGCATGAATCATTTGAACTCAGCTGCCACCTCCACCCCCACCCCTTTCCATGTCGTTGCCTTCCCTCCGCCTAGCCGTCATTGGTGCAAGCGCAGCCGGCTTGGTGGCGGCGCGGGAGCTTCATCGTGAGGGACACTCCCTTGTTGTCCTCGAGCTCACCGGCAATGTGGGGGCATACATGGGTCTACTCCCCCACTGGCATCGCAGCTGCCCACTCCAGCATCTATAGCTCCCTTCGCACCAACATCCCTCACAAGACCATGGGCTTGCTTGACTAACCATTTTCGGCCGACACCACCTTCTCGTGTGACCCCTGTAGGTTCCCTGGCCATGAGGAGGTGCTTCGTTACCTGGAGGACTTCGCGTGGCAATTTGACCTGTACCGGCTCATCCGCTTCAAGACAAAGGTGGTTAGCATTTGGAGGGAATCTAGCGGGAGGTGGGCGCTGACATCAAGCACTACTACAGAAAATGTCTTCACAGACGGTTCAAAAATGTCATCACAGACGGTTTCATAAACCGTCTGAGTTTATAGGTCAGGAATGACATGAGGTCATCACAGACGATTTTTGAACTGTCTGTGATGCAGACTATCATAGACGGTTATTAATTCAGAACCGTCTGTGACAGCTGACTATCACAGATGGTTTGTAGATGAAACTGTCTGTGATATATATTCTCTATAAAGTCTCTAAGCAGTGGCTGCTTGTGCCTTTAAAACCGGCTTCATATATATATATATATATATATATTGTCCGTAGTCCCCCAGCCACTTTCGAGGGATTGTGAGGAGAATGAGACAGTAGCCACAGGCAACTTCATCGAGCCTGCAAGTTCAAGAAGCATGGTGCCGAGGAGAGCGCGTGGACATACAATTACCGGATGTCGTCGATAGGTAATTGGATTTGACATCAAGGAATGCTTGGTTGCGGGTACATGAAGCCGCTTCCGTCGATACACGCTTGTCCACAACAAGGGAGGAGAACTTGACCGGCATAAACACAGTTGCATAGACAAAGGTAAAATGAATGGCAAGAGAGGTGAAGAGGTGTTGTAGTAGTTTTTGACTCATTTGGTCTTGTTTTGGAATAAAATACACACCAATTAATAAATAATTGATTATCAGAGGCACAAGTTAGATAAAATTTTTAGAAATTTGTATGTTAATTGTAGCTTTACAAATTAGCCTAACCTTTGCAAATCTGAAAAGTTAATTGCATCTTTCAAAAGTATAATACCATATATATAGGAACATACCATAAGATTAGTTATGTGTACAAAAATTTGTATGTATAAAGACTGATGTTTTGCCCCATCTGAACCACATCTCATGAACCAACATCATACATAGAGAACCCACCCATATCATCCAACCATAGCCCACATCATTCATCACCCACATCACAGAGCAAAGGGACGGAAAGGGATAGAGAGTAAAGGGGAGTAGTTACCCAAGTGCAACCGGCAAATCGACCACCGGCAGTAGCTCACCACATCCATCTCCTTTATGTATGCATAAGCAACAACAACCCACATCAGTAAACAAGTCAAAATCAAACCCAAAAACTGAAGCAACAAAGAATGGAGAGGTAGACGGGGGAGGTCAAAGAGGGGAAAGCAGATCTGGCAGTGGGGAGGTGGATTTGGCCAGGGGGAGGTCGATTGGACCGGCAGCGGCGTCACCATAGTTGTGTCACGACGGTGACACTGCACAAAACTCTTACGATAAGAGTGTCTTATCATAAGAGTCTTGTGTAGTAAACCATGGTGCACAATTAGCGGCAACGGGAAGAAGGACGGCGTTAGCGACGGGGTCGGGGAGAAAGCGCGACTTGGGGGGCAGCCGTCGGGGAGGAGGCTTCGGGCGATGACATCGAGGTCGGGGGCACTCAGGTGGGGAGGGGAACGGGCGAGAGTAAGGGCACTGGGGAGAGACGAGTTAGAGCGCAAACCCTAGCGGGCTCCTATTAATAAAGGGATATCACAGACAGTTCTATTATGGAACTGTCAGTGATAATTATCAAAGACGGTTTCATAATAGAACCATTCGTGATATGATTGTTATCAAATTCTATGTTTTGAGCATATTATCATGTATACATTTACATGATATGAAGAAATTACATGTTTATATGTTAATTTTATGCGTGATATGATAGGCCATCAATGCGGCGACAAAGAAAGATTTAATGAACCATTTCTTCTTTAGAAGTATATATATTAGAGTTATATGTGGGGATGATCATCTTCGATGGCGGATGATCCTTTTCATAAAATAAGGAATAAATTCGGCGACGAAGAAACTCGCTAAGGAGTTGAAGCGATATTGTCACAGACGAAGATACTCTAATATTCATACATAAATGAAAATTCAGAACATATGACACATTCACATATTAGTAAAGAATTATATATGAATATTTTCTAAAACTATGCTAAAACTGCTAATTTTACGGCAAGTAGTTCAACACCTCTGCAAAGAAATTGGCATACTCATGTCTAATCCTATAGTTATCGCTGCAAAAGATGGTGAAGTCGTCCCACCCTTCCACGTCGTAGCCGGTGCTCATGCACTAATGGCCGTCCTCCGACAGCATTCACTCCTGGCCCAGCTGCCCCACCATCTTCTTCCATGTTGCCGCCTGGACCATGTCTGTGGCAAGCCTCTGGAACCGTCCACACTCCCAGTTGATCCTCTTGGCCATCTAGCACCTGCCGTCAGCTGGCTCGCTCTCGACCTGACTGATGTAGTGCTTCCTAACGTCGCACGTCTCGTCGGCTGTGTATAGGAGGAGGCCGAGCACGTAGGTTGCGGCCTTGTGGCCGACGACGGCCGCCCGTTCAAGGAACACAAGGTTGTGTTGCATGTTCTGGGGCACAAAGACAAGCGCGAGGGCGACGATGAGTAGACCTCCGGGTTGCCGGCGTTGGCCAGTGGTTGACGACGGCAAGGTAGCGCTCGTTATCCTGCCACTTCATCGCCTCCTCCCGCTCCAACGCCACACGCCTCCTCACGGCGCGCTCCTTGGACGTTTTTTACATGGCTTTGCAACTAAAATTCAAGACAATAGAATCTTAATACAAGAATTACTCCATAAGAGAAAATTAAAATATCAAATTAAGGTCGTTGTTGCTAGTTAAATTCAATTCAAAACTGGATATTGGACACAAAATGAAATCAACACGAGATTTTTTGCGCCGTATAAACTCATAAGACTTTTCGATTTTTCTCCTTTTTATAGATTTTTAGAGGAATTGCAATCAGGTTCTCTATTGGAATCTAAAACCAAAACGAACACCTGAAGCTTTCTGACAACTAGGATGATACGCTACAGTCATCTTCAGAAATTGACTCTAAAGAAAAACATAATAGAATACTGACTCCTTTCAAACCTACCAAAAATAAAAGAACAGAATACGTATGTGGCTCGTAGGCTGCAGAGATCAGCCATGGGCTAACGACAGCTCGCAGCCATGAGGCTGACTATGTGGGCGACGACATCGTGAGGAAGAGCGATGGTGATCGCCGACCTCCTCGCCTTGGTCCTCGCCGTCATGCTCCACGTGCTCACCATGGCGTACGTATTCAATATCATGCGTGCTCACCATGGCGCACGATGATCATTCTTATAAAACGTCGAAGAGACACATTGTAAAGTCGAAGAGGCGCATCACATGGGAGCCGAAAGATTGAATTATCATAAACGGTTCTTATTAAAAACCGTCTATGATGTCTGTAATCACAGACGGTTCTTATTAAAAACCATCTGTGATTCCAGCTTCAGTTGTAAACATAGGAAAAGGAGCGTCAACCGTATTTATAAAAAAAATTCCCGAAAAGATACTTTGGTTACCAACGATTTATTAGGAGCGAATTCTAATAAATCCTATATGTCGGACTTCTGTCTTTATTCATTAATTTAATCTTGCCACAAGTTATTAAGCCTATAAATAACTATCAAAAGGGCAGAACTAAGAAAAAATCACTCACAAACTTCCTATCTTTTCTTACTTCCATTTCTTTTTAAAGTTCTCATCTCCATACCCTTATAGTAAGACAAAATTCATGGAACAAATTGACTTTTTGACCACCGTGCATGGAAAGAACAAAATCCATAGATGATCGATCGACTACTTCAATTTAGGTGGTTGAAAAGTCAATTTGGTCTATGGATTTGAAGTCTTTAAAAAATTGGTAGAAGATCATATCCATACGATTAGGTGAGTATTTCACTGTCTATGATGTGTAACTTTCGATCGATCGATCATGTGAAGTATTACTTCTACATTCTTCTATTGATCGAAAGTTACATGTCAAGACAGTGAAGTTACACATGATACGGAACAAGGTGCCTACCGGATTATATATCTTCTGCTTTCTTCTGTTGGGGAAATCAGCTTCAATTCAACCACTTTAAAGAATCAATTCGGCCCGATCAGGAGTGGTCAGAATCGGCTAATCAGTTGTTTCTAATCACAGATGGTTCCAATAAATAACTGTCTGTGAATTTAGTAGTATCATAAATGGTTCTTGTTCAGAACCATATGTGATACTTCACAGAAGGTCTTCAATATGAACCGTCTGTGATATTACCTCATCACAGATGATTTTTAACGCAACCAGTAACACAGATGGTCTCTAAACCAAAATCGTTTGTGATTACATGTAATACAGACGGTTTTGATCAACCATCTGTGATGAGACGTCTAGTATTAGCCTTTTTGTAGTAGTGGAGGAAACAAGGGGAGAAGCGGAAGAATCATGAGTTGTATGATGTCGTTGTGGTTTCCAATGGGCACTACACAAAGCCTCACAATGCCCTAATACCTGGTAATTAATATTGACTTCCACACACCTTGTGCTACCTTTGTTTTTCTTCCGCTATAGAGCTTTTTTTGGATAGATAGGGTTAGCACTTGATCTAGACAGTTTATTTTGGATCGTACGGTGGAGACAATGCTCTAATGCATGTCAGTGTAGATCCTCTACATCTGCATTTGTCTCTTAAATGCAGAGAAAACTAGCTTGGTGGTACTCCTTGTATAATAAGATTGGCTTTTTTGCAGTGATGACAACTTTGCATGTGGAGACACAACATGGGTGTACGTAGCATTAGTACTACTACTTAGTACGTGCTAACTGTTTCTTGGATGTCCATAGTGGTACTTGGACAATAAGACTAAGCTCCGTTTTTCTTGTGCTGATGAGGACTCGCGTGTGGAGACAAAACAACATGGGAAGCAGTACTAAGTACTATGTACTCTAGTATTAGTGCAGCAAACTCGAAAGTGTTTGGAACTCTGAAATGGGGTTCAGATCAACTCTTTTAAATAAAGGTAAATTTGTTTGGTGCCATCATAATCCTTTGCGAGGTACAGAATGCCATAGTGAACGAAGTCGACTAGAAAATACCATCACAAACACGAAAAACTCGAAAAATACTATTATTGCCGTGTTTTTCATCCCAAAGGTACTGAAATAACTCTTCTACCCTCACTCTACTTCTATTTTTTGTTTTGGCGGTCCCACATGTCATTCTACCCCGCTTCTCCTCCACAAGTTGCCGTCCATGGTGAAGGACATCGTGACCCACGGTGAAGGACACCGGTGGCGAGGCTTGGCTTGGGAGATAGGTAAAATGGAATGATGAAACATCCAAAAATAATTTAGAAAAATAATTTAATTATATTTCAAAAATAAAAACTTAAATTATGTTCAAAATATTTTAATTAAGTTTACAATACCCTATTTAACTACTCTAAAATTTTTATAGAGTTTTTAGAGCTATCTTACTATTTTTCTAGTTTAAAAATTATTTTTAGCTTTTAAAAATTATTTACTGTATAAAAATGAAAACCAAATTTAAGTTGAGAGTATTTTAATAAACTAAAAATACCCTATTTAACTACTCTGAATTTTTGATAGAATTTTTAGAGCTATCTTGCTATTTCTAGTTTAAAAAGTATTTACAGCTTTTAAAAATTATTTATTGTGTAAAAGTGAATATCAAATTTAAGTTAAAAATAATTTTTATAAGTGCAAAACGTATCGGGAATTTCTATGAATTTTTCTAGCTTTGTTTGGTATTTTTACGGATTTAATATGTGTGTTCTCAAACTATTCTCTACGAGGGGTAATGTTGGTATTTCTAAAATTCTCTAACGACTGTTTTGGATAAAAACATGACGGCAATGACATTTTCCAGAGTTTATCGTCTTTGCGGTGGTATTTTCCAATCGATCTCGTGCACAACAGTATCTTGCAACTCGCAAATGATTGCAATGGTATGGAACAAATTTGCTCTTTAAATAAAGAGACATCACGGAATGGGAGTGTAAGAACGAAAAGAAGCACGGCTAGTACATTGTTGCTACCAGTAGTCATCCATAGAATGGCAAAACACACTGATATATGGATGTTGAGCCCACATATCACTCTCATAATTAGTTATATATATTATGAATGATGGATAACATATCATGAATTTTCTTCGTATAAAAGTAGAGAGCATGAATCATTCGAACTCAGCTACCACCTCCACCCCCACCCCTTTCAATGTCGTTGCAGTCCCTCCGCCTAGCAGTCATTGGCTCAGGCGCAGCCGGCTTGGTGGCGGCGCGGGAGCTTCGTCGTGAGGGCCACTCCCCAGTTGTCCTCGAGCTCGCCGACACTGTGGGGGGCACATGGGTCTACTCTCCCACCGGCATCGCAGCTACCCACTCCAGCATCTATAGCTCCCTTCGCACCAACATCCCTCGCGAGACCATGGGCTTCCTTGACTTCCCATTTTCTGCTGATGCCACCTTCTCGCGTGACCCCCGTAGGTTCCCCGGCCATGAGGAGGTGCTTCGTTACCTAGTGGACTTTGCGTGGCAATTTGACCTGTACCAGCTCATCCGGTTCAAGACAGAGGTGGTTAGCGTTCGGAGGGAATCCAACGGGAGGTGGGCGCTGACATCGAGGAAACAAGGGGAGAAGGGGAAGAATCACGAGTTGTATGATGCCGTCGTGGTTTGCAATGGGCACTACACGAAGCCTCACAGCGCCCTAATACCCGGTAATTAATATCGACTTCCACACACCTCGAGCTACCTCTGTTTTTCTCCCGCTATAGAGCTTTTTTTGGATAGACAAGGTTAGTGCTTGATCTAGATAGTTCATTTTGGATCGTACAGTGGAGACAATGCTCTAATACATGTCAGTGTAGATCCTCTAGAGCTGCATTTGTCTCTTAAATGCAGAGAAAACTTAGTGGTACTCGTTGTATAATAAGATTGGCTTTTTCGTAGTGACGACGACTTTGCATGTGGAGACACAACACGGGTGTAGCATTAGTACTACTAGTTAGTACGTGCTAACTGTTTCTTGGATGTCCATAGTGGTACTTGCACCATAAGACTAAGCTCCGCTTTTCTTGTGCTGATGAGGACTTCGCGTGTGGAGACAAAACTACATGGGAAGCAGTACTAAGTACTAAGTACTCCAGTATTAGTGTAGCAAACTCGCAAGTGTTTGGAACTCTTAAACGGGGTTCAGATCAACTCTTTTAAATAAAGATAAATTTCTTCGGTACCATCACAGTCGCTCGTGGACTATAAAATATCATAGCGAACGAAGTCGACTGAAAAATACATCGTAAACACAAAAAACTCTGAAAAATATCATTGCTGTCAAGTTTTCCATCCTAAGGATACGAAATAACTCTTCCACCTTCACTCTACTTCTATTTCTTTTCTTTCTTTCTTTTTTTTTGCTTTGGCCTGTCCCACATGTCATTGTACCCCTGCTTCTCCACAAACCGCCGCCCATGGTAAAGGAAACTCATAATTCTGTGCTTTCAAGCTTCGATTTTGAAACTTTAGGGTGGAATTTTGAAACATTCAACTAAAAAATTTAAACTTTCGACACAGACGTTTCAGCTTTGGTGCGCGACTTTCGGTTCACGAAGCTTACGGATTATCCAGCGGACGCACCACGCGACGCAGCAAAGCGGATCTGCACGAGCTGATTCGACGGCCGCGATGGCTGTCCGCGACGTCGTGCAGATATTGGCGCTTTAGCAAATCTAGTGGAGTAAATTTGATCTTGAAAAGTAGACGGGAGTAATATGAACATTTTCCAATCATTACATTGCAAACCTTGGCAGGAGCAGATGCTTGGCCCGGAAAGCAAATGCACAGCCACAGTTACCGCGTTCCGGAGCCATATCTCGATCAAGTGCGTGTCTTTCTCACCGTGATTTTCCCCATAATTATGCATTTATGCCCCTTCACTTGCATCTTGATGTATGGGTTGCATTGCTAGGTAGTGATCATAATCGGGGCATCAGCAAGTGCATTTGACATTTCAAGGGACATTGCAAGCGTTGCGAGAGAGGTCCATGTTGCAGATAGATCAGCACCTGCTTCCACTTACGAAAGGCAGCCTGGCTATGATAACATGTGGCATCATTCCATGGTAAACTAAAGAAAATCTTACGGGGGAGGGCCTCGCGTGAAGCCCTACCTTATCAACCGTTGATTTTATTGATGGGGGAATCAATAGCTGATAGGGAAGGGCCTCACGTGACTGAAACCATGGTAGATTTAATTTGCCCATTAATTCAAAGGGCTGCATGTCATAGTTCGTAGTACCGCTGCAATAATAATGTTCGAGTTGCAGATTGTCCAGGCGCGTGAAGATGGCAGTGTGGTGTTCCAGGATGGCAGCACGATCAAAGCCGATGTCGTCATACATTGCACTGGGTATGGAACCTTGCAATCCATTTCTTAAACGCAAACAAGGGTTTTACGGTTTACCAGCATACCATCCAACGTGCCAAGATACCACTGAATTTGCCTAAAATCTCCTTATGTTGACTAGCTACGAGTATGACTTGCCATTCCTTGGGGATGATAGCGCCGTCACTGTGGACGACAACCGCGTCGGTCCACTGTACAAGCATGTCTTCCCACCGCAAGTGGCGCCGCAGCTTTCCTTCGTTGGGTTGCCATCAAAGGTCAAGCTAGGTACATGCACTTGTAACTGAACTTGCATTTCTCTGGGATCTGAATCCTGCTATCCTCTGTTTCATTCAGGCTATTCCGTTTCCGTTGTCTGAACTCCAAAGCAAATGGGTCGCCGGTGTTCTGTCAGGACGGATCAAGCTTCCACCGAAAGAGGAGATGATGGAAGATGTGAAGGCCTTCTACTCGAAGCTGGAAGCTCGTGGATGGCCTAAGAGACATACCCATAACTTCACAAACGATCAGGTAGCGGACTAGACTATAGATCTATGCCTGTTAATGTGAGTTGTTCGTTTCCTTTGATCTAACCAATGTGATCTTCGAGCCTCGGCAACTAAGAGGTCACCATATCAAAATTCGGAAGGCTTTGTGGCTTGACGACTACTACCTTGCGCCACATCGGCATTTCACAACTGAATCATATGGTCATGTTCCCATTAGCAATGACGCCGTGTTTGTTTGCAGTTTGTGTACGATGATTGGCTTGTGGAGCAGTGCGGCCATGCACCGATTGAAGAGTGGAGGAAACTGATGTACGCCGCTAATCGGAAGAACAGGGAAGCTCGTCCGGACAGTTACCGCGATGAGTGGGACGACCATCATCTAGTGGCCCAGGCAAATGAATGTTTCAAGAAGTACTTGTAAAATATCTGTCTCGTGGCTCTCAATACCATGTTCATTCCGTGTCTGTCAGAGGACTCACGGCCATTGCAATAAGCATTACGGAGCAAATAATTCTTGAAACAGATTTGCTATTTCTAAGTAGAATGAAATTTTCTTAAGTTTAAGTCGATTATTCTGGCCGTTGGATAAGTGTAAAGATTGATGTGCTATGTGATTAGATTTTAATCTAATGGATAAAAAAATATGACTTTTGTTTTAAAAAAATTTCTAGTCACCTTACAAATAGACAATCTCTTCTTGAAATGTGGAGTTGGGAATGCTTATCAGGTTGTATTTGGTTAGGATTCCCTTGATTGATCTACCTGTAGCAACCCTTTAGAGAACAAAATAAAGCATACAGGAAAGGTAAAAAAAATGATGCACCAGCCGGGAATCGAACCCGGGTCTGTACCGTGGCAGGGTACTATTCTACCACTAGACCACTGGTGCTTGGCTAATCTTTTGTTGAGCATCTTGCTAATATTACATTTCGTAATAATTCAGAGAACTGCTTTTCCACAAGAATGCCTCGGTCCTAATTTACATCTCACTATCACATAAACACAGGCGTCGGTGATACGTCAATACTAAACTGCTGAAACGCAGAAATGCATAAAGCCCCGTGTCAAAGCTGATCTGATGAACCGTCGAAATCTGGGTCCAATTTCTCCGGAACTTCTATCATGAGTTCATGGAATCTGTCAGTCACTCCATGCTAAGCAAACCGGGCCTTTGTTCCCTGTAACAACGATTAGCAAACACCCTTAATAAAAGGAATAGCAAACAGATGTGAAAAAAGCAAAAAGGAAAAAAAGCATGTTTAATTTACATTGTGAAATTACAACCGCCTATGCTGAAATTCACTATCTATGGTCAGATAGTTTACGAATTTTTTAAAAATATATTATTATTTTTAAAGATATTTACAAAAATAAATAGTCGTTTTAAAAAAATTACAAAAATATGTCTCTGTTGCTTGATTCGCGATTGAGCTGGCGACAGAACCTATCGCGGTTCAATCGGCGGCGGTGGAACTCGTCGCCACTCATGGCAAGTCGTTTACCTATCGCCGTTGAGCGGCGCATGAAGACGCACTATAAAATCTCGAAAATCAATCTAATTCATTTTAATTCCAGAAAAAAAAAACAAGAGAGGTTGGAGAGGGAGAGAAGAAATTGCGGCAAAGCCCTGTCGGTTCGTGGCGGTGGAGAGAGATCGATAGAGCATCAGTTTCGATCGATCATCTTGTGTTACTGTAAATTTTTTCGAATCTGTATGTTACGCCCAAACCTTGTAGGTTAGCAAACGACAATAGCGACATAGAATTGAGTAGGTTAGATACATGTAGTCGGACTCTGTAGTACATATTTTGAGTTGTGTAGCGACATAGAATTGCGACTATAGAGACATAGAATTGAGTAGGTCACATAAATTTAGTCGAACTGTGCAGTACATATTTTGAGTTGTGTAGCGACATAGAAATGCGACAATAGCGACATAGAATTGAGTAGGTTACATAAATGTAGCCGAACTGTGTAGTACATATTTTGAGTTGGATATAGAATTACGACAATAGCGACATAGAATTGAGTATGGCGTTGGTTGACCGCTGTAGTAACATAATTAATGCACGATACATTTTTGAATTGTGAGAAAAACACGGAGTAGCTGTGTAGGTCTAAAAAACAATGAGAATATATGTGCGCGGTTATTATTTTGTTAGTACGCTGTTATTAGTTGTGTTAGTGCGCGGTCAATATCTTGTTAGTGCCGAAACACCGCTTAACTAGAAAAGTAGCATGACATGTATTAAATTTGTAAAGAAAATTCATGAGCTGCTACATAGGCTATGTAAAGATGCATGGAAAAATATGAACTTTCTATCTTGTTTGCATTTTCGTGTATGGCGACGCGAGTGAGTAACGAGTTGCTTGACCGATGATTGACCAAATACACCGTAGCCGCCTCGAGATCGTGCTCCTCCGAGGCCAAAGCGCCGATAGAGCTTGGGCGTTTCAACACGCACTCCCATCGGCATGGAGGCCGCACCGAGACCGGATTCGAGGTACGTGAAGTTGTGTCCTTCATGCGCCAATGCCGGTCTGATTATTTTGCGTTGACTCCTGTTTGTGCTTAATCATTTGGACGCAGGTTGAGAGCGGCAGGCCTCCTTCCACTCGCGAGGATGGTGGAGGCGACGGTGGAGGACGATCAGACCAGCCGCGTCGATCGTACGGCGTTTTCCGCACGCATCGCGTGCCCTACCGGGACGGCGCTGGTTGGCCGGACCGGAGGCGAGAGACCCACACGCCCATCTCCCGTGCGGGGAGATGACGCCGACGCGCAGATGTGAGCTACCGACCGGTTGCCTCGCGCGGCGCCCGATGGTGGCGCGACGACGCCCCGCCACGTGGCGCACGGACCTCCCAGGTGTTCCGCAATATCCGCCGCCAGCGCACAGACGCCGAAGTTCGAAGCACCGCACGCCCACGCTGAAGTGGATCTGCCAGTTCTACGTAAGTGTTTTCGTAACTATTTTTCTCTCATAACAATTCGTTTGTGAACCGTGGTTTACGCTATGTGTCTTCTTGCGCACCGAAGCGTATGGCGCTGCGCGCAGCACTCCGTCATTGTTATGAGGCACCGAGGCCTACCGCTGGTTGTTCGGGTGGGTGATGTTCCGAGCTCCCACGCGGCCAATGCGGACAAGCACTACATCCGTGCACGCAGCAGAGGTAGCCGAGTCACCGATCGAGCGGATCCCGCGACGACGCTGGTCCGCCGCTTTGTCTTGCGCGACGATCGCGCGACCGTGCGACGCTGCGCGGCGTTGGCGTGACGGCTCGATCTCTCGGGATGCCCGCCCACCGCAGCGTGGTCGTTGGAGCGTTTCAGATCGGACGACCACGGTGGACTTGGACAACAGACGGGGACGGCTTACGCGCCCGCAGACGACCGGACCGCCGACCATGGGCACTTTGTGGTGCCGCCGACGTTAGTTTCGTAATCTTTTGTTATTTTCATTTTGCAATCGTTATTTTCGTGTACTTAGTTTGCGGTGTTGTATTGCACGAGTCACCTTCACGCCGATCACCTCGCAGGCTCCTACCCGAGTACGCTATGATGTTCGATCACCGACCGATGACCGCGTCATCCGGACCCGCGTCTGATGGATCGGGTGGTCGCGCGCCCCAACGATCCTGTCGGCTTGTGCACGCGAGACTACTTGTACGGTACACGCGAGTGCCTTGGTGCACGACATCTTCGTGGAGGAGTACCGATACGGGTCTTGCGCCGGATTCCGTTCATGACGGAGGTCCCAGCCTTGGGGGATGCGGTGCGCGACACACGTACACGCCGTAAGTTCATCGTTGACTTTATGTCCGCACAATATGTGTTACATCGCACCAAATATTTTTCCTGCCGCCCACAGTACACTAGGAAGGGAGTTCATGGCACGATGTCTTGGTCGGACAGATGGCCCCTTGGGTGGACGGTTGGATCGCCAGCGCACGAGACCTCGTCGAGGTTGCGGACGAGGCCTACGACCCCGAGACGCACGAGCACTACATGGAGTGGTACTCGGCTCGGACGAGGCTCGCTGCGCCCGGTCGTGGTCGACCTCGCCGACATGCGCCGCGACGTCCAACACGCACTCCCACCCACTCGACTCGCTTCCACCGCGAGCGCACGTACTCAATATTACATATTTCATATTTAATTTGACATACTTACGGTACAACTTGATGATTACCTGCGGTGGATCTTCACCAGAGGTCGCCGAGATGGTAGACTCGCAAAGACGCGGCAATGTCGGGGAGATCGAGGGCTCCCGACAGATCGGGAGGCAGCGAAGACGCTGGAGTGCGGATCGCCCGTCGCGACGACCGACCCCGGACCGAGCGGTCCGAGACGAGGGGTCGGCGAGGTGGTAGGACCGCCTCCGCTCCGCACGTGGCGTACGCGGCATGGCATGGCGGGGAGCACCTCGGACATGTGGGAGGTGAGTTCGACACGACACGCCGACATCGCTTCATTTCATTTCAACCTCATAAGTTTGTAACGACGATCTTCTCGTTACAGTCTCGCCCCACCGTGCACGCGGGCCGTGACTATGCCGTCGTCCGAGCACATCTTTGGGCCAAAGTAAGTTCCGCTTGCTTTGCGTAACGCACTTTTAGTCATGACTATGTTTGTGTTTGTAACCTAATTCTTCGCAGAACGGCTTGGGAGGACGATACATTCTCGGCCGGCGATGCACTCTATCGGCACCCATCGAGGACTTCTTCAGGATCCGCGTGACACGCATTCTTTGGAGGCTTCTCACCAGACGGTGCGCCGAGTGCGACTGTGCCACGCAGATCACCGACGCAGACCCGTGACAGCGCGGCAGATGAGCCGACGCAGGAGCAGCCCATCGCTACACCACTGCGGACTACTCGCGTGGGTCGGGTTGTCAGCAGCCTGACCCTCTGATGTACTCGCTGCAGCGACGGCAGAGGCCCGGGGTGACGCGCGGGGTGCAGCCTAAGAGGGGACGCCATTAGATTTCCCTTTATGTAATTTTTTTTTCATTATGCCAACTGTTGTTATGATATCTTTTGAATATGAGTAATACGGCTGCTTTCTTTGATGATCCAAGTGTTCGCAACGACGTGACAAAACGAGCTAGGTTTCTTGGGCGATGCGACAACACGGGCGCTGACGGAGTCCTTAAAGGCTGCTCCGTCTTGTAGCATCGCCCTTGAAAGGTAGCTTTTCAGGACGATGTGACCACACGGGTTAGCTTTTCAGGACGATGTGACCACACGGGTTAGCTTTTCAGGACGATGGCACCAGAGTAGACAGCTTTTCAGGACGATGTGACCACACGGGCTAGCTTTTCAGGACAATGGCACCAGAGTAGCCAGCTTTTCAGGACGATGTGACCACACGGGCTAGCTTTTCAGGACGATGGCACCACACGGCCTAGTTTATTAGGACGATGGCACGAGAGGCCCGCAATGTGCTCCATCCTCCAAATATAAATACACATGTGATTCGCCCAACTAGTCCACAACATCACCACAAAGTAGAAAACATGGACAAGGAGAAGGAATGGGAGAAAATCCGCAAGCTTTTGAAGGATTGGGTGTCTCCCCATGAGACCACCGCTCGCTATCATGCCACTAGTCAGGAGCCTTTCACACACCAAACCTTTCCGAATCGTGGATATGAGGAAGTCGCTCGTAGTACGCCTAACGATTCTGGGTCCAGCCAAGGACAGAAGGTATCGCCAGCTCAATCGGCGACAGAAGGTATCGCTGATTAAATCGCGACAGTGCCCTCGACTCTACAAAATCCTCTTGCAACCGTCGAAATTCCACACAGACTCAGTCTTACTCAACTAAAAATAGAAGGACACAACAGAGAGGAGGAGGAGAAAAGCTAGCGAAGCTGTCATTCAGCTTGCCCACCCTCGGGTAATTTTCTTAATGAACGGATTACATGATTCTTGATGTGTCATTACGTAGTGAAGTCCGCTTTTACATACTTTTTGGTGGGATATTCGGTTGCACATATGTAGTTCATCGTGTAAATGTTCTTCACACCGCAAAGACGTCAAATATGTTCGACGTCGTCAATTTCAAAATTTACTACGGCCGAGGGACTATGATGGAGGGTCCCGAGGGAATTGATTTGAGTTATTTCGATTCCGCGACGTGCCCTACCAAGACCCGACCAACGCACAATAGGCGCTGTGATGCGGTGGTTGTTCCACACGCCCAAGTGGACCGTGATGTCTACGATTCGACATTGAGTCGCCTCGCCCGGGCGGGACAGCTCACGATTGGGAGTTAGTGCAACTAAAGGGAACAAATTCATGGCGGTCGATGTACGCATGGCGAGGGAGAGGATGAAATTGGTCCTTCCGGTCCGGCGCTTGCAAAATCCACTCGCATATGCGTCGAACAAGTAGGAGTTGCCGACACCGACGAAGAAATAGGTGACTCTCGCGCCGCACACAATGGCGAGAAGGGCAAGAGGTTGCCGATGTCGCCGAGTTACCTCATTCGAGGAGACAAAGCTAGTGGGCTTTGCCGACGAGGGGAGGAGATGGAAGACCTAGTGGAAATGATGGAGCTCAAGACCAAGATTACATGGCGTTGTCCAAGATGAAGGTTCTGGAGGACGACGATGATGCGACCAAAGAAAGCGGTTCCATCCGAATGGAACACATACGATTCGAGAACCTCGTCGTTAACGAAGGCTCCCATGTACCATGGGAGTACGACGAGCGAGGTCGGACTAGGAGCTACGACAAATGCAAGGAGGCCGTGCAAGATGCGGTCAAATTCGGGCATTGTCGGCTCGACGACATTCACCATCGTCAAGTCTACCCCAAGATGCTACGACGCCAAGTGCAACATAGAGGATGCCCTGGCGCGTGCACGCATTTCAGCCAAGTGGGACACCCATCGGAAGTGCTCCATAGTGGTCCTCACACATGCGTCGTCGAGTCGGTAGCCCCACCGGAACTCGTCATCAAAGCTTCATTGCCAATCTCATGTACGGTGAGATCGTGGATAACCTAGATTTTGAGCCACGATCCATCATTCGGGCCATTGAGGCAAGGTTCCAGTACACTATCGCTATGCCAAGGCTTGGAGGAAAAATGTAGGGATTGGAATCAAGGTTCAACACGCTCGAGGATTCCTACCACAACCTCCTCGGGCAACTCCGAGTCATACAAGACAGGAATCCCAGCACTCATGTCGACATTCAAGATGCCACGCATCCGAAGTGGCCTAATAAGAGGGTACTACAGCGAGCATTCTTCGCGTTTGGTCCATGCATCAATGCATTCCGGCATCGCCGCCCGCCTTGTGTATCGATAGCACATTCCCGATCGGCGTACAAGGGCGACATCGACCGCAATAGCGACTTGACGAAACAATCGTTCTTCCGTGGCATTCGCTGCTGAAAGCGAGAACACTGATAGCCGGTCGTGGTTCCCGAAGAATGTGAGGATTTACAGTGCAGACCGTCCCAACGTATGCCTCATACATGACCAAGCACGCTGGCCGCCGCGCGGCAATAACACAACATACTCTGACGAGGAGAGAACGTTTCACTTCCATGGCCGGATCTACGAGCGGTGGTGCATGAGGCACTTGGGTGCAAACTCTATAAGCGCTCGCAACAAGGACTTGATGAACATGTTCAGCGCTGTGCAACCGTAACTAGCGTAAGTTCGACACACTCGAAGATTCTCGACGACCGACCCAAACCCACGTAAGGAGGCATCGATCAGGGCCGCCTAAGCGCCGACTGTGCCCCAAGCATTGCCACAACTACCCACGACGCTCTAGTGTCGCGAGGAAGACAGGGGCACAGTCAAATGCTTCGATCGGATTGAGCACGAGCCTAAGGAGAAGTGGTCGCCGCCGCATGACAGGGTGGTGCTCGATATGGTATCATGACAACCAACCTAGCCGAGGTCTACAAGCTCGGGTCATGCGCGGCGCCAGTGCCTCCTTTGTTGGTATTGTCGAGGCAATTCTCCGCGGTACCACAAACTACTTTGTTAACAGATGCAGCAATGCATCGCTTCACCATGGCAATGATGAGTACTCTACTCCGCCATGATCACCGCATACATGGAGGAGAAGAGCAAGAAGGTGAGATGCACCGGGCATTCAAGATGGGCACGAGGAGCTTGGCTTCGAGATAATGTGCAGGATAAAGGGCGCGCGGGACTAACCGCGAGAGGATCACCCATGAGTGCACGCTACGCCGCGATAGTTGCGTATGCACTTGTAACAAGCCCTTCTTCGCGATAGACCCCGCTCCCATGTCATGGCACTTGTTTGTGGTGGCGCAAAGATCCCGCCGCACTTCTCTCACTATTTCACCAAGGAGGCGGTGATGCAAACATGGAGTGGAGAGATGTATGGTTACGCCGTTGTTGGCCATTTCACCGCCATCCATCCCGGGAGCAACTAATGGGCCGCGACATTGGTAGGCTCAAGGGAAAGGTTGGTCGGTGATGATGTACGACGATCGTGAACGAGCATGGACGCAGGCGAGTCGACGTCCGCACGAAGAAGTGCTCCATTTACGTGAGTCCGACACACCTTCAAGACATGCCCCACGCGAAATGCTCAGACCAAGGAGACATCGGATTCGGACGTCACCACGGGACTCATCCGGCGCCCCGCCAGAGGCGCGCACATGGGAGACGTTGACGCCGCGACCACGACAAAAATATTATTATCAATGTTGTCAATTATCATTTTAGTTAAGTGTTATGACGTTCTTTCGCAAGTTCTCAGAATTCCGATCGAATGACAATATCACTTATCTTCCTTTTACGAATCGCTCATACCTCAAACGCCCTCGCTAAATTCTCCGAAAATTAATCAGACTACAACAACATACGATGATGATAAAATGTTATTACGAGTCCAACACATTTCGCATCGCTTAATTTTTATGAAAATCACAAATCGCCTAAGTGAAATAGGGAAAATAAGGGTTGGGAATGGCAATATCACTTATTTTCCTTTTTACGAATCGCTCATACCTCAAACGCCTCGCTAAATTCTTCAAAATTAACCGTAGTAGAACAACATACGATGATGATAAAATGTTATTACGACTTAATGATTTCGCATCGCTTAAAATTTATGAAAATCACAAACCGCCTAAGTGAAATAGGAAAATAAGGGTTGGGAATGAATCGCCGTTCAATCGCGATAGGTCCTGTCGCCAGTTCAACTGGTGATTCATTCTCGCCGCTAGTTGAATCGGCGATTCATTCCTCAATCGATTTATTGGGAACCTCGCCGCCGCTGAATCAAGCGATTATCTCGCCGCCAGCTCAATCAAGCGACAGAGATACATTTTTGTAATTTTTTTAATCGACTATTTATTTTTATAAATATCTTTAAAAATAATAATATTTTTTAAAAAAATTCGATAGTTTACATCCACCTATACTGAAATTCACATATAGTACAAGTTAATGTCAAACATCTAGCGTCCCTCTAGTGTTGTGATACTCATAGCATTCAGAGTTTTCTATGTTTTCCCTTGTTATTTCTTCAATTTCACAATTCCTTGGTGAAAAATATACAGGTTGCTTTGGAGTTGGAAGCAACGTGCTTTCATTCTCTAACATAAACATAACCGATGACATGAGTCCCTACATGAAAGCACCGTAAAACTTCATGAAGTGCACAGCTCTCAACAGCGGAAGAGTCCAATTCTGTTGCATTTCCATCTTTCCATAATCTCCACGCCTCAGCAAATAGAATCAAGTTATTACAGTTTAATTGTTTGGCTGATCAGTTTCTTCTGGATTTCCATCTTCCGCCGTTTGCCTGGTGAAGATCAAAACTTTTTTTACTGAAAGTTGTACAATAACGTAGCAATTTGAAAACAAGGGCTTTTGTTCTTCTACCTCTGTTTGCATACCCAGAGAAGGGATGTGCATGTGAGTAGCAGCAGGCATGCTATTACCGGGAGTACAACCTTTGCTAACTTGCTCTTCGTTCGAACTGCGGAAATGCATCCCATCAGAAATTACTGTATCAAGCATTACTTGGAAATTACTGTATCAAGCATTACTTGGAAGAGTATGGATTTACTTGAATTCTATATTTTTCAAAAAAAAAAAAATCGAAAATCTATGATCCGATTTTGTCACCGTGTCCGTGTCGAATGGCACATGCGTCGAGTGGTGCAATACATAACGTCGAGTGACGCAACTGACTCTGACTCGGTTTCCTTTTTCGTTAGGGACTCTTCATCTCTAACCTATATATGTATCCCTTTAGTCGCACGGTTAGATACAACGAATAGCCTTGTGTTTGTAGTTTCTCCTCATATATAGTGAATCTATCTTCCTATATATATGGCTTTCCCCCACAAAGATTTTTTTTACGTAAAATCCATATCTCATGTTCATTTGATTCTCTACTTTCTGCCGTGTGTTTTATAACAGAAAAATCGTTTGCGTACAATATCATGATTGATGTGTGAACTACCTAATTGAATTTGAAGCATTTCTTCGAACAACACTAAATCATTCCACTTCGGATGATTGCATTTTCAACCCCAACAAGGCCTCTTGAGCCCCGGGCCGCCAGTCATAGTTAAAGAAAGATTCTCCTTTTCGTCTGGTTCTGGGATGTGTCTGTGTCAGCCATGGTTGTCTGCTCTTTAAGAAGATGGATAATTCCTCGGAAGCTTTTTTTCGTGCGACCATGTGTCTTGGGAGTTTCCCTACCTGATTTCATACTTATCTCTAATTTCTATCAATAGTCAAACTGCTTTGGCCTTCCTTCATCAACCAAGATAAACCTAAACTCTTGATTTTGATTCGGCATATGCGGGTCCCCCTTCCATGGTGTTAATCTCAAAACATAGGTATGACGTTCTGAACACACTGATCTTCTACTCTTTTGGCACATTCGATGACAATCCAGATAAAAACAAACGTTGATTGTCTGATTGGTGAACTCAATCCACCCTTGTATGGCAATTATGTTCAATTACCCACGTGTTCGTAGACAAAATACCCTAATGAAGACGGGTATAGCCGTCTTTCTTTGCTTACGGACGTAGAAACCAGCACAATTCCTTAACCATTGGGCAAACAGATCTGGGCATGAGTGAGCTCCACCCATGCCTAGTCCGCCAATTACCCACACCACGTCATTAACAAGTGGGCCTAATGTGAAAACCCTAGAACTCCACCGGTCCACCCTTTCTCCCCATCCACTCGATCCCCTCATGCCCTCACCTCACATCCGCCTCCCATCACCTCCTGCAACCACTCTGCATGCCCTCCACTCCACTCTCTTGTCCGCTAGCAACACCACAGTAGATCGATGTGCCTCCAACACGGAAGCCATCCCACCCCTCGCGTCGACGACGCCGTCCTCTACCTCGCCCCTCGGCCGATGACACCGTCCTCCACCACCCACCCCCCCACCCCCGTCATCGACACTGTGCTCCACCTCGCTCCTTAGGCAGCGACGCCATCCTCCCCTGTTGTCGTTGTTGTGCGTTGTCCCGCCCCTCACCCGATGAAGCCGCCCTTTGCCTCCCAAATCTAGCACATCCCAGCAAAGCAAGAATGTCGTCGAGGTAAGAGATGTCCTCCTCCTACTACTCTGATTTGTCTTTGAGGTCGCCTTCGCGACTGACATTGGTAGATGCAGGCATGCCTGCGGTGACGAGCATGGACAGGGTTTTCTGCCCGTTGCCCTTTACGAGCATACTCGTGGATGAAAAATAGAGTGAAACACTACCCGTACTCGTTACACCGGATTGCTATTCCAATTCCGCCCTCTACGTTGCTTTGTTTATACTATGGCATGTACGCGTACATCGCAAAGATTGTCATGACCAGGAGTGTTTGTCTCTGGCCTCAACAGCAGCATCACGTAAATCAGAACACACAGTACTACTACCTTGCACACTACTATGTTTCTACTACCTGTATGAGCTACCACCTCTTTGACTAGAGACGAGCCAATGCATGTACTGCAATGAGACAGGATCGGGGAACAAGGCGCATCACATTGCAACAGTACAAACACGCTAAAGTCACCACATGTATTTATTACTGTATCAAACGGAACAACACTCGATCTCGGCTTTAGTATTGGCACCCTGGAAGCTACAGCCTTGCCACAATAGTCGCAAAAGAAAATCAGTACACACTGGTCCTCAATGCGCCAGAGCTGAAGCAAACTGCAAACTTTTCAGTCCAGCAACGTCAAGAGTGAGTATGGTCAGAGGAAATTTGATCTCTTTCACCGATCCAGCTGGGCCTTTCTTCTTACTATCTTGAGTCCACAACAGTGCCCTCGGGAAACGCAGACAGGTGTACAAGTGGGGCATGCGATTTTAGTGATATATGGGAGCCAGTAATCTTCTTCGCCTTCGGTCTGCTCAGCAGCTTCCTCACCTCGTTAGCTAGCTCAATGATCGAATCATCTTCATGACCTGGACAAAGCCACATGAGCACCATTTGTAAGGAAGTCCCCACTAGCACACACTTGTTTTCCAATATTCAAGCAGCAGGCTAGCCAATAGCAGACATGAACTACTGCTCAACTAATACTAGCATATTTGAAATAACATATGAAATATGAGAAATAAGTACTCCCTCCATTTCTTTTTATAAGGCGTATTTTGGCTAGGCACGGAAATTAAAGAGGTTGCAAAACCAAGTGAAAAACTAGAGGAAATGTCATGCTATCCATGCTATAAATACATTGGAAATGTGAGAAATAATAGTTTGTGAGAGAACACTTATAAATACAGGAGGGAGAAGATGTGATAAATAAGGGAAAGCATAAAAAAAATACGCATGCATGCCTTATATTTTGAACAGAACTGAAAAATATGTGCCTTATATTTTGAAACGGACGGAGTACATGTTACATGCTTAATCAAATAAAGATACCATAAAAGAAGGTTTCTTACTTATGTTGGACAGTGCCTTCTCCATTGAGAACAGGTAATCCCTATTATTCCCGGTGGGGCCATTTGCTGTAGCAATTTGCCTGGTATTGCAAAAAAGAATATAGGAAAAGAAGTCAGAAAGAGATGCTAATGAAGCAGTCCGTGCATAAAAAGGGCCATGACTTCAATAGCCCACCTAGCCATGTCCTCCAAAGGAGCTGGGCCAAGATAGTATTTGTTGCCTACTGGATCAGGAGTTGATACAAAACTGCAAATGCATCAAATTAAGTGAGTTCGACAGAAAATAAACATGGAATACGCGAAATTTCAATTGTAAAGCTTGGACCCTTACACTAGTACACCCGTCACAGTTGGATTCAGAGAATCTCCTTCCTAAACAATGAAGTTCAGCAAGAAAAATGAGAGTTCTGAGAAAAAATTGAAAACGTTCTAAAATAATGCAAGACGCGAAAAAATAGTACCTTGTAGAAATCTACAGAGATCTTCTGGTCATACTCACACTCTCTTCTCTCCAAGTACTGAAATGTCAAAATAAATTGTCATTTAAAAAAAAAAAAACAGGGACAGGAGCTCTGCCTCGTTTCATTAATAGGAAGAAAATCCAGTTTTTTGGTTATCAATCTACAAACGAGGGGGCTGCACCTTCATTGCTTCTCGCTCTTTTTCAAGACCACCTCTGACACAATATGCATTTCCCCACTGCAAAAAATCATATCAACTGTAAATACAAAAGTCAAAAGAAAACCAAAAGAAGAGAACTGAAATATTCATAGCATTCCAGAAGCATTTCAATGAAACGAATATTTGAAAATGAATGGACTAGCATCTCTGTGACGATCATAAAGTCAGAACAAAATTGTGTGTGTATAGATACTTGACCAGTAATAGAACTGCTAAAAAAGAGAATTCTATTTTGGTTAATAGAACTGCTAAAACAATAAATGTGTTTTGAGTTCATGTCTATAGATACTTGACCGGTAATTCTATTTGTACATTAAGAAATGGCAAGTATTTGACACACAAATGGAAGGAATTATGACATAGGAACAGGGTAGAGCAAGCTCTGTGAGGACAAACTACCAGCAGATTCTAGCTGAGAGTCATTGGTCTTACATGAGCTTATCAGTCTCTAATGGGATTGCATACTGTGGTGACACTGGAGGGCATGATGTGTCAATGTCAGGTACATGAGCTGGTGAGTCTGTTATGTATAGTATTGAGCTGACCTGCAGGTCCACTACGTAGTGTGAGTGAGTGACTAGTGTATATAAGGCTGAGGTTATTGAAAATTTGGAATAGTGAGGGTGTTACATAGGCACACAGCTACTATACCATGTAAAAACAAATAATTCCATATCCCATTCTTTTTTTTTCCAAGTGTACCCCGATATCCCTCTCTTATTGTCCTCCACACTCTATGACTTTGCTTATCCATATCTGGAAGATTCTATAAGAATTCAAAGCCAATGTAGTACCGTCCACACACTTGTCTGACTTTTCTTATCCATATCTGGAAGATTCTATTTCAAGGCCAATGTAGAACAAACGTTTGCACGTTGGAACATTAGGTGTGTCAACAATTGTGATCTAAGACTGAATAAGAACTATTTGTAGTAACGGTTTTCTCTAGGGATGGCGAGGAGGAAAAAAGAAAACTTGGGAGAATCAAATTTCTCTTCGCAAAAAAGTAGTCCATGTCAAAAATGTCTGATGGATTTTAGTAATATGAAATACAAAGTTATATTCCTCTCCCTCGCAACGAACAAAGCAAGGAGGGTAAGTCAATTTTCTTTCATGTGCTTTACATCCCGGCACAACAGAGCACTATTTAAGCTAAGTTTTCTCTTCGCAAAAAGTAGTCCATGTCAAAAATGTCTGATGGATTTTAGTACAATATGAAATACAATGTTATATTCCTCTCCCTCGCAACGAATCAAGCAAGGAGGGTAAATCAATTTTCTTTCATCTGCTTTACATCCCGGCAAAACTGAGCATTATTTAAGATAAATCAGTATCAAATTAACAAAGCCCCTCATCAAGTATTGCACTGTTATCGTTAACACCTTTAATGAAGTCCGTTTGATCAGTCGCTGAGACTTGTTAGTGATTTAGTTCTATGGCTGGCAGTGTTCAAAAAGTCGGATTTAGGCGGCGATTAATCGGTGCGTAGGCGCTAGTTGGCACATGGTGCCGTGATTTCAAGGAAATCGGTGGGCTAGGCGAGGAGGCCGCCTAGGTGGTCAAAGTCAGTCCTAGGCGGAGGTAGTCGGGGCGGTTCAAGGCGGCACAGAGGCAGCCGATTTGGGGAGCGCTAGGCAAAAGGAGGGGGTTATAAAAGGTGTTCGGGTTAGGGATTTGAGGTGAGCACCTGGAAGGGTTTGTGGGGGCCTGGGGGTGGAGCCTGCTGCTCAGAGCCCTGCTCTGCATCCCCCTCCCCTCACTTATGCTCTGCTTATGCATGCCTCTGCTTATGCTGTTGCTCTGCTCCTTTGCTTAGTGCTTATGCTATTGCCTCTCGCTCTTAGTGCTCTGCTACTGCTTATGCTAGCTAGTAGTTAGTCCTTAGTCAATTTTGCCTTGCTGCTGTCTACACTGTTCCTAGTCGGCGCCTAAGAGTGTCTAGGCGCTACTCGGCCCCCTACCGCCCGACTAGCACCTAGCGCCACCAATAACCTTGATGGCTGGTTCCCAAATGCATGAACTTCCACGGTTATATTTCAAGGCTAAACAAGTCTCGGAAATGTCACTCAGCGATGCCTAGTGTGACACCGAATGCAATTCCTAGAGAAGAATATTCTACAATATCATCGTAGTTCTACCATACGTCCATACCTTGTGAAGTAGGCTTTAATTCATTGATGTAACTTAAACTTTGTAAGTCAGGGAAAGGGTAAACCAACAAGTTATTGCTTACGCATATGGCTTTCTCGTCTGATTCAAGCGTGCAGGTCCTCGCAGGATTCTCTGGTGTGCCTCTATGGTCAATGCAAGCTGAAGGGAAAAGGAAGACATAAATCTTAGACAGTGACAAGGTTCAGTTACTGATTGTGGATTTCCAATAAGGCGCGAGCATACCAAGATTGAACGTGCGCTTGTAGCCCTTGATGAATCCCAGGATCTTTTCGTCGAAATCGAAGCCGGGGTTCCAGATCAGGGACCCATACCCGAAGACCCAAAGGACCATCTTGCTGCTTCTTATTTCCCTGAACAAACAACAAAATTAGAAAGAAAAGAAATTTTGCCAAAGATACAAGACGTATCCATCTCCTGATCCCACCAAGGACCCTCCAAAAACGTCACCCCAAAGTCCCCACTGTCCACATCGCCCCCAAATCCAAATCCCCAACTTGCCAACCAATCAAGAAACATTTCAGGCGAACCGCCGGCAAACGATCGCGATCTCAAATTCGGCAGCCGTATTACACAACCACGGCATCATCACCGCCCCCAGCTCCAATTTTCCGAACCAACTCGTAACCACAAGTACCCAAAAGGACAAGACGGCTGGTTGCAAGAATCACCTGGGAGGAACAGGAGGAACCGAGGAAGCGGAGGCGGGAAAAGAAGAATGCGCGGCAGGACAGGCGGGCAGGAGAAGGAGTAGAGGATTGGATCGGATTTGATTCCTCTAGCCGTGTCTCCTCCGCTTCTCTCCCGAGCCCTAGCGCGCGGTCTTCTCTTCCCTCCTCTCGTACAGGGGATTCGGGGAGGGGGAGAAGAGGGTGCCGTGGGGGGAGCATTTATAGCGGGCGACCCGAGCACTACTTGGTTCGCAAGGGGATTAGGATCAGGACGGTGGGGCACGTGAGGCCGTGCGCGCGTCAGCCGTCGGTGCCTTCTGCCCCGAGTTTTTGGCTTTTTTTTCATTGTTCACGTACGCTTTAGCAAATCAGGGTCTGTTCGGTTCGTGTTCTGGATAAGTTGTTTGGATATTATATATACCTGTGAGTTGTCTGATTTTATATGTCTAATTGCCTGGCCAGGCATGTGTGAAAGACAAATGTGTGTTTGGTTGGTATCCTAGATATGTGCCTGAGTAGATACAAGCGACAGACAGTGTTTGGTTTGTAATATGCCAGAGGTACTTGATATACAGCGGTGATTGAAAGCGGCGGAGGAGCTCCGGTGGGCTTTTGGGGACGGAGAGGCGCGCACGAGGTGGCCCGTCCTCTTGTGATGCCGGAGGTGAGGTCGGATGCGGCGGAGGAGGCTTGGTGACGGTGCAAAAGGCGGCGGCGGAGAGCTCCAACCGTAGCCGGAGGAGAGAGAGAGAGAGCAGACGAGGTGAGGGGAAAGTGGGAGGAGGGTGCGGGCTCGCTGGAGCTCGCCTTAAATAGGCACGGGGAGGAGGCGAGGGGCGGTTCCACTGGCGGGAGTGCGCGTGCGAGCTCTGGAGCTATACTGGCTTGAGGAAGACGACGACTAGGTGGGTCCCACCTGTCAGCGGGAGCGGCGAAGGCGATGGGCGCCATCTGATTTAGATCAAATGGTTCACAACAATTGGACGTTCGGACCGTTCAAACGCGATCGGACCGTTCAAACTCGATCGGACAGTCCAGAATGCTTGGGAACTATAACATCCCAAATTTCAATATGTGTTTCAAATGTAAGAAAATGTGTAAAAATTAAAACTTTTTCTCACGTCATGTATTTCCTGTATGTTCTAAACAATTTCACATGAAATTATGGAAATACAAAGTTACAAGTCCTCTTGACCTAAACCTTACCCTTCAAACTTTCTTGTCAAATGTTGTGATCATCCTCTGAACCATTTTTTCCTAAGTTCTTGGGTTGATGTGTGACCCTCCAAAAGTTTCACAATTTTTAGAAGTTGTTGGAATACTTTTGGGCAAGTCAAACCAATTTTTCAATTGGTCAAACCTTAAATTCAAACGTTCGAATTTTGGAAAAGATTCGAGCATAAAACCTCTAAAAGTTGTATGTAAGGTTTATTATAGAGTCAAGAACCTCCGGTTAAAATTTCAGAAATTTTGGAGTTGAATTGTTACCTCTAAAACCCTCCAAAATTTCTAGTTCAAACTCAACCCTAACTGCTTTGTTGTTGCTCGGGTTCGCACTGGGTCCGCTCATGCCAACCTGGTCGGTCCGATCAACTAAAGCGCCACTAGTGCAACCTTGCCCACCCTCGCACTCTTGGATCTCATCCAACCGCCTAGACCACCTCACTGTTGGATTCTTATCCTACGGTTTAGACCTTCGGATCCCTCAAAGACCTCCTCCGGTCTTTGTAAAGACCTCCCACCTGCAGGACCTCCTCCGGTCCTTTTTGCAAAGACAACCCTCCGGACCTCCTCCAAATCTCCGAAGACCTCCCAAACCACGTTGGCATTTTTGCAAAACCGCCTACTGGTCTTTCGCAAAACAACCCATAGGACCTCCTTTGCAATTTTTGCAAAGACCACCTTTAGGCATCCTCGACCTCCTCGACCACCCTGTACCTTGGTGCTCGTGGGCGTCCATCCTTAGATTTGTGGCTCGGACCTCCCGTGTATTAAGACCTCCGATCACCTCTTTTAATCGGGACCCTTTATTTCAAATCCAACCACCGGACCTCCTACCCGAGCTCAAGTCCACCACAGCGTTATACTTTGACCAGTCCTCCTTGAGCTTGTTCACTGCTCAGTGGGACCTCCGGACTGGTCCTCTCATTTTTCCCACGCATACGTGTGTGTCGATCTAGAGCACTTTGAGCAAAGGCCTTGTCATTTCTTGCTCTTGTCAACGGCTAGCTCGCCACCCTTTATTGCATGTCAAGACCTTTTTCCCAAAGTCCCTTTCCACCGCCTGTCATTTCATGTGCGGTCATGGCGGTGGCATGGACCTTGTTCACAGTGAGACCTTGCCCACACCATTGCCGAGCTCCCGTGCTATGTATATCCTGTGGCCTTCTTCCTCCTTTCTTCTTTCTACATTTCTTGTGTGCTTGAACTCCCTCGGTTTGTGTGTGAGCCTAACTTGAACACCCGAGAGCACCACCCCGTAAACCTCCATTGTCGGGCTTTGAGCTCCTTGAAGCCATCCGAGCTCCAGTGGTTCCTCAAGTTCTTGGCTTGTCTTTGGTAGTCTTGATCACCTCAAGCTTTCCCTAACCTCTTTGGTTGATTTCACAGAGGAAGTCTCTGTGGGAACTCGTTCTTAGAGGTCATCCCCACCTTCTTCCTCGGCTCGGTTGCGGTCGCCGCCGCCGCCGCCTCCGACCTCCTTGGACCTCTTCTTTGTCCAGTGAGTGCGCAATATCCTTAAGTGTTGGTGATCCAGCTAGTTTAGCTCATGGTGTTTGTTTTCTTCGTTTTCGGTTTTTGCCGAAACACTTGTCCTCCGTCATTCTCCGGCTCGCCGGCGTTTAAAGTCGTCGCCGCCGTCGAGAGTGCCTCCGCTAGGTCCGCGACACTATTGCGAGTTTATTGGTGCCCTTGGTCGGCGCCGGCAAGGTCCCCATCGCCGGCGGTGAGCTCGTTTAGGTGCTCGGGCGTTTTGCCGTGTCGTACTCGGGCAGGATTTGTGATACAATGATTGGCATTAATGTTGTCCGAGGTTGCTCATTAATGCTGTCTTGCCGGCAAAACTCGCGTGCCACTAGTCCCCGACCTCCCAAGTGTATTCATAGCCGTTAAGACCACCCCAGGTTAGATCTGTGCCGTAGGTGGGTTTCCGCGTAAATTTCTAAGTCCTAGGACCTCTTTGGGTCGATCTTAACCGTTGAGGACCTCCCTAGGATTAGATCTGGACAGTTAGATCTTTCCCGTAAAGCCCTTAGCGCACTAGGACCTCCCCTTGAGTTGATCCTAGCCGTCTAGGACCACCTTGGTTAAATCCTAGCCGCTAGGACCACTCTTGCGCAAAAAGACCTCCTCGAGGTCATTTTTGTAAAAACCACCTTCGGGACCTCCCCGAGGTCCTCTTTGGGAAAGATCTCCTCGAGGTCCTCTTTGCAAAAAGAGCACCCCCGGTCCTTGTTAGAAAACCCTCATGACCTCCCCAACCTCGATCTTAGCCGTTCGCAACCTCCCCGGGTTAGATCGAGCGTTAGATCTCTTTTGTAAAACCTTTAGCGCCGGACCTCCTCCGCGTTGTTCGGACCGCTCAAGACCTCCTAGGTCTAATCTCAACCATCCGGATCTCCTCCCGTTAAAACCCTATCGCTTAGGACCTCCCAGAAGATCTTGGTCATCCAAGACCTCCTCGTGTCAATCTCACCGATCAAGACCTCCTCCTGAGATCTTGACCGCCTAGGACCTCCTCCTTGGATCGATGAGCGTTAGGACCTCCTCCTTCGGTCTAAACCGTTAGATTTAGATCTAACGGGTTAGACCTCCTTCTGTGGATTTAGCCGTAGGAGTAGGACCTCTCTCGGAGATCTAGACCGTTGGGACCTCCTCTGTGAGAATCAATCGACCCCACCTCTTTCCTTAGATTTAAAGCCTTAGGATCTCCCTAGTGCTCGGGACCGCCAGATCTCGATCCGACGGCCACGACCTCTGTAAGCGCGTAGACCTCCTTGCGTGCGCTGCGGCACGCTACCGGTCGTGATCGTTGGATCGATCTCAACGATCCGCACCTCCCAGTCAAAGGGAGGAGGTCTTGTGCGCTGTGCTCGAGGCTCATAGCCGCGGACCTTGATCTAACGCCCACCACCTCTCCTTGTCTTCCGATTCTGCTGGACCTCCAGAGCTCAAGTTTCCTAAGTCTTTGTCTGTCTCAAATTTCAAAAGTGCATAACTTTGTCATTTTAACTCCTTTTGAATGATTCCATTCTTTGTAGCTTTGTTATGGTATGAACTTTAACTGAGAATGAAATTAGGCCCTGTGTTGTAGCAGAAAATGATTTTAATAGCATGATCTTGTTTAATGAAAAATGAGGTCTAGAAATTCATGAAAAATTTGTAAACCACATAACTTCCTCTCTGTAGTTGCAAAGTGAGCAAACTCAACTCGTAAATTTGGCCTATAGACATGCTTTAAATTGATCTAGGCTTTGTCTTTATTCATGTTCCCGAGAAATGATATATGCTAGTTGTAGAACTTAGAAAATCATAACTAAATCATCTTAACTCCAAATGACCTAAAATTTTATATGGGTTACCACTATACCAGTAGGTAGCTACTATAAAAATTTCAGCTTCAAAATCTTTCTAGAAAATATTTTTGCTACAAAGTGCTAATTATGGTAAAATGAGTTTTAAGTAATATCTTTTGCGCCACAAATCCAAATTAGGTTTTCCAGTTTCTATGTCTTGGTATATTTGTATTCTACCTTGTGTATAAATTTCGTTGTATTTGGATAATTTTTGCTTGCTCTTTTGTTTAAGTGTTGCTAGTCTTATTGGTTGTTCTTGGTTCTTTTGCCTTTTCGCTTAGGATTCGACATTTGCGGTAACCCAGAGCGACCCTCCACAACAAATTGAGCAACAAGAAGGCAAGCGTTTGATCATGTTAATCTTGTGGCTTGTGGCTTGAAGGCGATGCAAGTGTGGGTACATTGGTACACCTGCGCAGGTTAAAACTATTCGAATAGCCTCGCCCTAGGTTATGGACACGCTTGGCAAGGTCTTTCAAGAGTTAGACTACAACCTTTTAAATTAAAGCTTGATGGGTGGTGCGAATCGGGATTCGTATATGTTGTGGTGACTATTGGGTTAGTCACTTCTGTGTGGTTACTTGTATGTATCTTTACTTATCATTACTTTGATAACAAAATAAATTTGCAAACTTGCTTTTAAAAGGTACTACATTATTGCAAATAAAGTTGGCTTCATGCAAAATGAGACATATGACCTCCACCTAAATAAGCTTGCATGTAGTTTATGAATAGGTCCGCTATTCCACACGTCGATCTTGCGGGTACAAAGACAATCTTTGTACTCGATTCTGTCGTGCTTAATTGTTTTGTTGCAGAGGAAGAAGGTGAGCTGAAGGGCCTCACTTTTATGAGTGTGTTGTGGTAGCTTATGGCGACTAGCTTAGCGCCCGGTCGGTTGCCTTGTGGGTTATGTTGGCTAACCTGGTCGACTTTTGTTCTAGCCATCTTATGGCGCTTTTGCTCCATTGTCATTCTTGTATATTGTTCTATTTGGCCGGTCGGCTCTCTTTTGTAATAACTTTACTTTATGTATGTCGTTGTTGAACTTAGTGATGTATGTGTATGGAATTGATGTGTAATTTTGTGATGATGTGCATATGCTGCAGTTCTGGGAAGCATATGTCCATCGAGGCTTAGAATGTTTAATTAGTAACGCTAGAACCAATTGGAGGTTAAGTGTTACTAGTTAAATATTCCGGGTCCTCACAGGAACGTTCGGACCTCCCATCTTGATCGGGTCGTCCAATCTTGATCGAACGGTCCACAAGAGAGTAAGGCGCAGCGCGGGCTGCGCGTGTAGAGCGGGCCGAGAAAGTGGGCCGCGGGCGCGGAAAAGAAATGGGCCGAAAGAGGAATTCGGCCCAAACGCCTTTAGCGGATTCTGAATTCGTTTTTTTATTTAAGAAACCTTACTACGAAGGCGATGGGCGCCATCCGATTTAGATCGGATGGTTCACAACGATTTGGACATTCGGACTGTCCGAAAGTACAAACACGATCGGACCGTTCAAACTCGATTGGACGGTCCAGAACGCTTGGGAACGCTCGGACCTCCCATCTTGATCGGGCCATCCAATCTTGATTGGACGGTCCACAAGAGAGGAAGGCGCAGCGCGGGCTGCGTGTGAAGAGCGGGCCGAGGAAGTGGGCCGCATGTGCAGAAAAGAAATGGGCCGAAAGAGGAATTCGGCCCAAAAGCCTTTAGGGGATTCTGAATTCGTTTTTGATTTAAGAAAATACTAGAAAGCTAAAAACCTTTTTAGAAAATAGTTAATAAAGTCTAAAAATTCTAGAAAAATACACAGAAGATCCTGAAAATTAATCAAAACTTAATAAAAATACTTTTAGCTATACTTTAACTTTTAATTTTGCAAACAAAAAAGATTTTATTTTTTGGGACAAAGGAAAAGCCAATTTGTCAACAAAATCTAAGCATCAAAATGCACTCTTTCACAGGATATTACAGCAATGCCTCGCTCCATCTGTCAACAAAATCTAAGCATCAAATGCACTCTTTCACAGGATAACAGGATCATTTAATGCCTTTCATGACATGAACACCATGACAATATGCAACATATCAGGTTAACAAGATATCAGGATAACAAGATACAACATATGTAACATGAACACTGGGACAATATGCACCATATCAGGCTACTAGAACATTAAGAGTACATGGGGTTATGGGAACATTTGTATTTAGCAATTGTTTGAACACGTAAGAGCGCAACAATTGCATAACCAAAAGGATGCAACCAAAAAGACCCCCATCAACCATATTCCAACCAACACGCGCCGCAAGATCACTAGAATCCAGTATCACCACCAGATAGATGCTTGTACACCCAACACTCAAGGTATTCTGGACCCATTCTCACAAGAAAACTGCAATGGACTTGAAATTCTGGCTTGCAAAGGTATATCCCTACTGTCATTCTGTCTTTAGGTGTTAATGCAATGTTCTTGAGCATGTCCCATAGAGCCTCATTTGGGTCTTTTGGGGCTACAGCCTGAATTGGACTTGCAAGAGTCTCTCGAAGTCCCACCAAAGCACTAGTGAGCAGCACATCGATATCATTTGACTTTTTAGCCTTATCACTCTGTGGCAGAGGTAGTGTCTTTGCCTTGCAAGTCCTTTTGAAGCTCTTCTTGTTAGGCTTCAAAGCCTCAATATTCGATGAAGAAACTTGGCTAGCAGATGCACTAAGGGAAGCCACCTCTTGACAATCATCACTATCTGATTCCCATTTGTCTGAATCTTCCCCTTCTGGAATAATTGTTTCAGCATAGGCCGACATATCATTCAACATGTCTAGTTTTTCAATTTTATGTTTATCAGATTCAGCTGCAGTGCTAGCATCTTGCATAAAGGACCCATCGGTTGAGGAACCACTAAATAGTTCTTGTAACTTGTCAAAGAACTTAATCGGTTTACTGAGAACTCTGCGATCATTGGCCTACATCAAAAACTTCATTAGATCATATACAACTCATATGCATTATTATTTTTTAAGTTATAAGATACATACCGATAGATAATCCAAACTAGATTGGGAGAGAATCAACATTTTGTTGGTATCATCCCAACCACCTCCACTCTCGTTGAGATGCCTAACCACAAGTAACCAAGTCTCTATGATGCCTGAAGTGACGATGAACTTGATTGGCAGTATAAGTAGTGCTATACTTGGCATTTAGCGTTGACGTACAAGCGGTGTGGTTCATCTTCTTGAATGGAACTTTAGGAGGCAACTCCAACTTCTTCTCAAGGTACCAGTCAAGGACAAACTCAGATATAGCTGTAGGCCAACTTATAGCTTTCGCCCTTGCACTCGATGATCCAACTTTATCACTTGTCTTTCTCTTAGTCTTCTTATTGCTTTCCCCTGTGTCCATGGTGTGAACTACAAGAGGACATATGATGCAAGTAATAATGATAGCGAGCAATGTAATATGTTATTAATAATGACAGCGAGCAATATGAAATATTTCTGTAGTTCACAAACATACTAAATAATTGAAATATATGTCTTGCGAAAGGGTAGCACCAGTAAATAAAATATCTCTTACAAGGCAAACAATACTAAATAAAGGTGGTACAATAATACAAATCAACGTTCCGTCCACATTAAATTAGCTAGATTATCTCTTTTAGCCATCCATTGCATGTTCTCCGTCGATTGGTCTGTAGCAACTCTAGCTGACCTAGGTAGACTATTATACCAATGAGCTTCATCATATACGATGTTGTCGGGACCATTATCGAGGATCCAATTGTGTAACGCACAACATGCTATGACAATCTTCACTTGGGTTTTGAATGGAAAGAATGCTTTGCTTGCAAGAATTTTAAAACGATTCTTTAAGGTTCCAAATGCTCGCTCAACACTTGTACGGAGGGAGGAATGCCGTAGATTGAATAATTCTTGTGGTGTTTCTAGATGTCTCCCACCATCATACTCCTTCAAGTGGTATCAAACACTTCTATACGGTGGTAGTATACCAGATCTTGTTGCGTACCGAGCATCAACTAAGTAATATTTGCCTCCAGGGATTATAATTCCATTGGATCTTTTAAGGGAAGCCTTCAGAACTACCGAGTCATGTGCTGATCCCTCCCAGCCAGCAAGCACATAGGTAAACCTCAAGTCAAAGTCCATAGCATTCTGTGTTGAGTAGGACTTACGACCTCTAAATCGATTAGCTATATTTTGAGGGACAAACGCAGGGATGTGGATTCCATCAAGTGCCCCAATGCAGTCCTATATTTGAAGGAATAGTTATTAGTCAAACAAGGGAATGATGGGAATATGAATGTTGAATGCATATAACACGCGGTACCTTGAAATAGGGGTAGAACCAGCCAGGGTTACTGATGATTTTGGGATGTGTCTCTGTCGATCTAAGCTTTATCATATCTTTGGCAAGATCACATAAGGCCTTCAAGACCTCATTGAAGTACCAGCTTACTATTTCGCTAGATCTCAGGACAAAGAACTCAATCACACGATTTCTCAAATTGTGGCCAACTGTGTGCAGGAACATGGCTAATTTTTCTTCAACTGAGACATGCATTGTGTCATGTAGTAGACCAGAATCACGTAATCGATACGAAAGCTTCCAGAATACAGCTTTCCTCATTCGAAGTTGATTGATGCAATTTGTATCGGTTGAATTCTACAATTCATCTAGCCTTGTTTGCCTCACCAAATCCCTATCCACCAATGGCCCATACTTTCTTGGCGACCTATTACGATAATGTCTACGTTATCACCATCGGATAATGGCCAGGATAACAACTAACACACCTAATGTTCGAGCTCGCTGCTTGATAATGTAATAAGTAGGTTCTAGATCCATCTGAGTAGCAGATCATACAAATATATAAAAAACAAGCATGTGATTGGTCCTGATTTATACCAAGGTTGCTCCTATGAGTACTTTATTTAGATGGCTGGTGGCAAGCAAATAAAGAGTAAAACGAAACAATAGGAATAGGTGACTGAGGTGTTCTTACCTTACTACACAGATTGTCACAAAGATAATTGATGTTGATGACGATGAGAAACTGAGCGCAAACTAGCTTGAACTGCAGCGTTGTTGAGAACCAGGAAGAGGGGGAGGCCGGCGGGGGCTCGAGGGAGGAGGAGGGGGAGGTCGGCCGAGGCTCAGGGGGAGGAGGGCGAGGGCGGCGTGGGCTTGAGGGGAGGAGGGGGAGGCCTGCGGGGGCTCCAGGGGAGGAGGATGGGGAGGCCGACGGAGGCTTGGAGGGAGGACGATGGGGAGGGCGGCGGAGGCTCGGGGGGAGGAGGGCGAGGCCGGTGGAGGCTCGGGGGAGGAGGGGGAGGTCGGCGAGGGCTCGGGAGGAGGAGGATGGAGAGGCCGGCGGGGGATCGGGACGGGAGACAGGGAGAGCTAGGTTTGGGAGGGGAGATGGGGATTGGGGGGGGGGAGGAAGTGGATCGATGGGAAGAGCCAGGCAACACGGAATGCCAAGGCGTTCATTTTGAGCGCTTGGCTAGGTAGGCCACACAGGCATCTCTCGCCAGGCCTCCACTTCCCAGGTCTCCAACCAAACGACTACCAGGCAGTCTCCAGGAGGCTCCCTAGCCAGGCCAAGCCATACCAGTTCACGAAGCAAACAGACCTTCGTAGCTGAAAGTGGCATCGTGAAGCACGTACACATGTCACGTAGCCAAGTCTGGCACCCCAAAGGCTCAGATCAGGCAAGTCCGGTCCCCAGGGGTACGACACTGCCTAGGCTGACCCTTAGAGGCATGAATGCCTCCTCACAAGTGCCATCGACATTTCATGTGAAGTTCGTCATTTGTCGACATTTCATGTAAAGTTATGAAATGAAATTTGAAAATTGAAATCGATGAAATTTCAGAATAAAATTTGAGAGACATCACAGTGTAATTTGTGAATTACATGAGGGTTTAGTTACATGTATTAGAAACGATAGCACACACGAATCAACAAACTAAAAAAACACCTACGATACACGTGCGATTTTTTTGGAATAAAAAAAAAGAAGAATCGAAATTAGTATTGGTGGCCTATCGGTCCCTTCCCCCTTTCTCCTGATTGCCAACGGCGATGGCCAGTCTCGAAGGCAGCCCTATTCTGCGAGACGAGCTGGAAGATTGAATGATGTTCGCAGAACATAAGACGGAATCAATAATCAAGATGCAAATTGAACAGCACTTACCTCTTCGATCCGGAGTGTGCTAGGGCGATAGGGAGCGCTAGGACGACCGCTGGTCTCAGAAATAGAAGCCTTCCCTTTGTCGATCGGTGCCTCTTCAATAGAGTCGGGCACGTAAGGTTCCCTTCGTTTGAAGGTCTCGGCTCGCTTCGTGTAGTTCAACATGTATTTCTGCTCGATGAATACCCTATCGTACATGTCTGGGCTGTCAATCCATTGGAAGAAGTGGCAATGCATCTCGGGCTGCCATTACGCACATATTAAGTTAGGGATATATGGAATGCAATGTAAGGTGTGAAAAATTGATGTGTGTGTAAGATTCTCTTACGATGATGTTCCCGCACTTGTAGTACACCCCGGGGGAGGTCGCCGGTGTATGGACTGAATGATCTTCGCCGGTTCTTCGCACACACATTGTGGCGTGTGAAAACTCCGGTGGTACTAGCGTATACTTCATAGAACAATCTAGGTATGGTTTATCCCTCTCGGTAAGCCACTTGCGCTTTCGCAGCATCTTCGCATAGAAGTACGACAACGAGTCTGATATCTCTAAGGCCAACCTAATGTTTTGCTCTAGCTCACAGAACAAGGGTGAGTTAGTTCGGAACAAATAGAATGGTAAAATACATACCCGTTAACAAAAAATGGCGTACACAAAGACACAAATATGATAACACTATCCATTTACATAAAATAACGGTCCCCCAACATGCAAACAATATAATTAATTACGACATAGAATGATGCATAGACGAGCTCGCTCTGTTGGAGTGATCCTTCATGGAGTGACTAAGGGTCTTACATATCTGGCACTTCCTCGCGCGGCTCAAGCCCCCACGCTAGTTGTCATCTATGTCATTTTGAAAGCACCGCGTCCACCGTCGTCCCTTCCTAGTTGCCTTTAAGGTTAGGTCGGGCCCCATTTCATCCTGTCCAGCCAAATATCCCTATAGTTCATGTCCATGCCATATGAGTGAAACTCAGCACTCCATGTCTCAAAAAGATGGTGCATGTCGTAGTACTAGGAGATGTACGACATAGATATCTGCCTGACTTGCGCGTACGCCTTGTACACGTGTGAGCATGGCTTGTGCAGGAGCTTCACCTTATTGAAGGTGCATGTAGTCACATCACAGATGGTGCAAGCTTGTTTTCTTCTCCCCCTGGCATGACAGTTGACACATTTTTGCCTCAACCGGATCTCGTACTTCCTCCTCAAGCCATCGATCACCCGGATGTCATGCATACGAGCTTTCCACATCTTTTGGTCCATATACTTTTGTTGGAGATATGCCCTAGAGGCAATCATATTGATGATGATATTTCGTTGTATCCATGATTTAATAAATGTTCCTTGAATATTGCCTTTGTGTTGATTAACAAGTATGTGACTTGTTTGTGAAACTCTTTACTTGTATGGTTATTCTAAAGTTGTCCATAGTCGGAGTTCATGTGAGGACACACGTGAATGATGGATTAGCACATGTATCGGTTGATGACCATGTTTCACAGGTCATAGACATGGAGATGTCAAACCAATAATGTGGACACATGTTTAGAACATGGGGTTGGACCGACCCAACATGAGACATAGCTTTTATACTTATGGTTCTCTCTACACAATGTGTACGCCTTGTCCTTAAACCTGATATTGTCGCATGTACTTGAGATGTGAATCGACCTACTTAGGGGCTATCAAACGCTACTCCGAATCGGGTAGTTATAAAGGTAGCTTCGGGTTTGTCATGAAGCATCTTCGCGAGGCATGGTCGATCGAGATGGATTTGCCCTCTCTACCGAGAGAGATATCTCTAGGCCTCGAGTGATCGGATCCGTAAATGCATGGCCATGCTACTTAAGGTTAAGAGTTAACCTAGTAAGGGATTAGGATCACGGGATCGAGAAAGAGTGGTCGACTTGGAGCTCGACCGAATATCGTGAGGCAAAGGGATTGACATGTACATAACGTTGTGATGGTTCGTCCGATATGATCTTTACGTGCGTTTAGGAGTTGGCACGCCTTGCTAGAGGTCGCTACCAACTATTGACCAAGTATGTGTACTTGCGTCATGTCTAAACATACGTGAACCTATAGGTCACACACTTAGGGTTGAACCTAATTCGGATTGGATCCGAATTAGGTCAAGCATTGAGTCCTAATGGGCCTCTATTCGTAGAAGCCCATTATAAGGATGTCTATAAAAGGAGGCGGCGACCGGTTAAGTGTTGAGTTTTTCGTGACATCCCCAAACCCCGCCGCCACCCTCCCACGCCCTAGTCGCTCGCGCGGATCTAGTAGTCGGCGTGCGTCGCTTCCTCCCGTGCGTGTGGATACCTTTGAAGGCGCCGCATCGTGGTGTTGGGACGAACCGCAAGAAAGGAGTCTGACGTGGGGACGCCACGACGAGGACGAGGAAGTAGTACGACTACTCTGCCGGACGCATCGCATCAACTTAGTACAACTACACCGCCTCGACGCTTGCGCATCAACTTCCGCACTGCGCGTCTAGTGGTAAGACCGTGATCTATAATCTGCGGTGATCTTGGTTTACGGGTAGAATTTTTAATTTGCGCTAGTGTAGCCTACCCGTTTCCCTTGATGGTATCGAGCGGTTCTTTGTCATGTTATAGGTTGGGTGATTTGCATATGGCGATATGTAAATCGGTATGATCGATGTGATCGATTGTATAGTTCTGGTAATGGATTGATCTGGTTTCCGTGATCATGCTGCTAAGGTCGTGAAACAACATACCCCTACCGGTCGGATTCGCCATCGGGGTAGACAGTGACACGTAAAACCGGTTGCGGCATGCGAAGATCAATATGATTGATCGAATCGGAACCTAGATTAATAATCGATGTACCGTGATCATGCTGCTAAGGTCGTGAAACAACATACTGCTACCGGTCGGATTCGCCATCGGGGTAGACAGTGACACGTAAAACCGGTTGCGGCATGCGAAGATCAATATGATTGATCGAATCGGAATAGTAGTCGATTTGTGGTAAATATGATTTGCCGATCAAAATCCTAAGTAAAAAATTGCATAGATTGGATTTCTGTTTTTTTACGAATGTCCAGACGCCCAGAGATACCGCGAGGGGCGCTGCCCCTTCGAACCCGATGGGGAAACCCCTCGACCCCCTATCCGGTAGATTGCGATTCTATGCATAAACTTGTTTTTGCAGGATGTATGTGACCAGTATGGCCTAATGTGTATGTGATGCATGTTTGTAATATTTGCATGACTGCGTGCAGTCAGGATGCGACAACACTACTGAGCCATTGTGTTGTCAAAGTATTGTATTAACTACTGCGTGCCGACTTGTGATGATTCCTAGTATCCATGTATTTTATTACTAACTGTTATGAGTAATAGCTTATATTAGTACTTGGAGGACACATCACTTGAAAGGATGGCACACATGAACCATGGAGATGGAGATCATCATGGTGGACAGATTCTATGGCGATGGAGATCACCATGAGAAATTGGGCCATACTGAGTCACAACTGTGTGAATGTTATTCCTGTTGTTTTACTCCTATGCATGTTTGAATGGTAGAAGTATAGCGATCCCTCACAAAATGTTAAGTTAAACATATGCCCTCCCAATTAAACTTTGCACCATCTCATGTCTTGTAAATTGATGGTGGGTCTATAAAATTAGGGCACCATCAACTTTCCTTGACTAGATGGGTTTTGTATCGGATACTTACATGCATAAGGATTGGTGAACTTAACAAGGTTATCATAAAGGTTATGGGCCTTGGGGCATAAATGTTGGGCGCCGGGGCATAGAGATGTCACCCAACAACAAGAGTCATATAGAGATATGATTAGCAAGATGTTGCTTACCGAATTACCTTGTCTCCTAGCGGTGATGCAAAAGCTCACTAGTAGACTCGTTAATTGCGGATCTTGAATCGCTAAGAATCAACAGAGGGATGTTGATTTTAGTGGGAGTACATTCTATTAAATTTATTTAATACAGTTTACTCTATCATGGTTTTATTTGTCTTAGTATTTTGCATTTCCTATTGTAGATCAATGGCATCTAGCAACCACGCACACCCTTTTGCTTTGCGATCGATTCTTGAGAAAGAGAAATTAAATAGAACAAACTATTCGGACTGGGTCCGTAACCTGAGAATTGTTCTCGTGGCGGATAAAAGGAAAACGTTCGGACACCCCAATCCCGTAAGAACTCGCTAACAATGCGTCACTTTGTTAAAAATGCCTACAAGAAAGCATGTGATGACTCTCTTGAGATTAGTCGTCTTATGCTTGCATGCATGGAACTCGACCTTCAAAAGCGGCTTGAGGATCAGGAAGCGTATGATATGATCATAGCGCTTAAGGACATGTTCTAGACACAGGCTAGGACTGAACGGTTCAATGTCTCTAAGGCTTTTCTGGAATGCAATTTAACATAAGGTGCACCCGTAGGCCCACATGTGATCAAAATGGTTGGTTACAATCGGACTTTGGATAAACTTGGTTTTCCAATTGGCCAAGAGTTGGCAAGCGATTTCATTTAGCGTCTCTTCCACCTAGCTATGGGTATTTCATTTGAACTACCATATGCATGGGGCGGATAAGGGCCTTAATGAGCTTTGTGGGATGCTCAAAAAAGCAGAGAGTGACATTAAGAAGTGTGCAGGGCCTAGCCATGTGATGGTCATGCGAACAAGTCTAGCTTCAAGAAAAAGGGTAAGAAGCCATGGCCAAAGAATAAGGGCAAGGTTAAAGATATGATCTCAAGCCAACGCCTAAGCCTAATCTTTGGACTCGAGCGAGACAGATGCTTCTATTGTAAAGAAACCGCCTTTGGAAGAGAAGCGCAAGAAGTACATGGATTCCGATGAATGCAAGAAGAAGGCTGGAAGTAAGACTTCCACCCATGGTACACTTATCATAAATGTTTTAGACATTTTTCTCGCAGATTCTCCTATTAACTCTTGGGTATTTGATACCGAATGAGTTGCTCACATTTGCAACTCGATGCAGGGGCTAATAAGAAGTAGAGGAGTCGCAAGAGGTGAAGTTGATTTTCGTCGGAAATAAAGCAAGGGTTCTTTGCGTTGACCGTCGGCACCATGCAACTTCAGCTTCCTTCAAGATTTATTATGGAATTGAATAATTGTTATTATGTTCCTAGCATGAGTCGAAACATTTTATCCCCCTCATGTTTGATGAGAGATGGTTATTCATTTGCAAGTAAAGACAATGGTTGTTTGATCTCTAAAATGGAATGTTTATGGCTTTGCGCCCATTGTGAATGGGTTATTTATTTTAAATCTTGATGATGCGCCTATCTTTAACATAAATGCTAAGAGACTTCGACCTAATGATTTGAATCCCACCTATGTTTGGCATTGTCGTTTGGGTCACATAAGTGAAAAGCGCATGAAGAAGCTCCATGCTGATGGTCTTCTAACTTCGTTTGATTTTGAATCATACGAGACATGTGAAGCTTGTTTGCTTGGTAAGATGACCAAATCACCTTTCAAAGGTTCTTTTGAGAGGGCGTCAGACTTGTTGGAAATCATACATACTGATGTATGTGGACCAATGAGCACGACTGCTAGAGGTGGATTTCATTACTTCATAACTTTCACTGATGATTTTAGTAGATATGGGTATGTCTACTTAATGAAGCATAAGTCTGAAACTTTTGAAAAGTTCAAAGAGTTCCAGAATGAGGTTGAAAATCAACGTGCCAAGAAAATTAAGGCTCTGCGATCTGATCGTGGTGGCGAGTATTTGAGTCATGAATTTAGCAATCATCTGAAGAGTTGCGGAATTGTTCCACAGCTAACACCGCCCGGAACACCTCAAAGAAACGGAGTATCCGAGCGGCGTAATCGGACCTTGTTGGACATGGTTCGATCGATGATGAGCGATCATTTACCATTATCCTTTGGGGTTATGCTCTAGAAACGACACTTTCACACTTAATAGGGTACCGTCTAAATCCGTAGTTAAGACACCATATGAGATATGGACTGCGAAGAGTCATAGTTTATCTTTTCTAAAGATTTGGGGATGTGAGGCGTTTGTCAAGCGACTACTGATCGGACAAGCTCACACCCAAGTCGGATAAATGCATTTTCGTGGGATATCAGAAGGAAACCTTTGGATATTACTTCTACAACCGACTAGAGGCAAAGTGTTTGTCGCTCAAGTGGTGTTTTCCTAGAGAAAGAGTTTCTCAACAGGAGACAAGTGGAAGAACGGTGCGGCTTGAAGAGGTTCAAGATGAACCAATCGGGAAGACTCGACGAATGATGCCCATGTGGCGAACAAGTTGAGGAACCCATGGCAAAGGAAGCACCACCACCACGAAGGTCGGAAGGCTCGCAATGCGCGAGATATGTTATTGTTAGACAATGATGAGCCTACGACCTATGCGGAAGCAATGATGGACCAGACTACGAGAAATGGCATAGTGCCATGAGATCGAGATAGCATCCATGGGAGACAATCAAGTTTGGAATTTGGTTGACCAAACTGATGGTGTTAAAACCATAGAGTGCAAATGGATCTATAAAGGAAGATTGATATGGATGGAAATGTTCATATCCATAAAGCTCGACTTGTCGCAAAGGTTTTCGGCAAGTTCAAGGAGTTGACTACGATGAGACTTTCTCGCCAGTAGCGATGCTTAAATCAATACGGATCATTCTAGCTATTCTTTGCATATTTCGACTATGAGATATGGCGATGGATGTCAAAACGGCTTTCCTTAATGGAAATTTAACCGAGGACGTGTATATGATACGGCCGAGGGTTTTGTCGATCCAAACAATGCTAGAAAAGTATGCAAACTTCAAAAATCCATTTATGGATTGAAGCAAGCATCTCGGAGTTGGAACATTCGTTTTGATGAAGTAGTCAAAGGGTTTGACTTCATCAAAAACGAAGAAGAATCTTGTGTTTACAAGAAGACAAGTGGGAGCTCACTTGTATTTCTAATCTTATATGTAGATGACATATTACTGATTGGAAATGATATTCCTATGCTCGAGTCCGTTAAGACCTCACTGAAAAATAGTTTCTCAATGAAGGACTTAAGGGAAGCAGCATATATTTTGGGTATTAAGATCTATAGAGATAGATCAAAAAGGCTAATAGAATTAAGCCAGAGTACTTACATTGACAAAGTGTTGAAACGGTTCAACATGGAGGAGGCAAAGAAAGGGTTCTTGCCCATGTCTCATGGCAAAAATCTTGGCAAGACTCAGTGTCCTTCGACAACTGATGAGCGAGATCGCATGAGTAAGATTCCATATGCTTCGGCCATTGGATCTATCATGTATGCTATGATATGTACTCGCCCAGATGTTTCCTATGCTCTAAGTGTTACGAGCAGATACCAGGCTGATCCAGGTGAGAGTCACTGGACAGTGGTTAAAAACATCCTCAAGTATTTGAGAAGAACTAAGGATGGGTTCCTAGTCTACGGAGGTGAGGAAGAACTCGTTGTAAATGGTTAAACCGATGCAAGCTTCCAAACCGACAAAGATGATTACAAATCGCAATCGGGTTTTGTGTTCCTTTTGAACGGTGGTGCGGTAAGTTGGAAGAGTTCCAAGCAGGAGACTGTTGCTGACTCTACAACGGAGGCCGAGTACATTGCGGCTTCACGAGCGGCAAAGGAAGGTGTTTGGATAAGGAAGTTCATAATCTGAACTAGGTGTGGTTCCTAGTGCGTGCAGTCCTCCGGATCTTTACTTTGTGATAACAAGTGGGGCCATTGAGCAAGCTAAGGAGCCGAGGAATCACCAAAAGAACAAACACATATTTGCGGTTTCATCTCATTCGAGAGATCCTTAATCGAGGAGATTTAAAGATATGCAAAATACACATGATTTGAATATTTGGACCCTTTGTGAAGCCTCTCCCACACCCTAAGCATGAGGCGCACACAAGAGCTATGGGTATTAGATATCTTCTAGATTGACTCTAGTGCAAGTGGGAGATGTTGGAGATATGCCCTAGAGGCAATCATATTGATGATGATATTTCGTTGTATCCATGATTTAATAAATGTTCCTTGAATATTGCCTTTGTGTTGATTAACAAGTATGTGACTTGTTTGTGAAACTCTTTACTTGTATGGTTATTCTAAAGTTGTCCCTAGTCGGAGTTCATGTGAGGACACACATGAATGATGGATTAGCACATGTATCGGTTGATGACCATGTTTCACAGGTCATAGACATGGAGATGTCAAACCAATAATGTGGACACATGTTTAGAACATGGGGTTGGACCGACCCAACATGAGACATAGCTTTTATACTTATGGTTCTCTCTACACAATGTGTACGCCTTGTCCTTAGACACGAGATTGTCGCATGTACTTGAGATGTGAATCGACCTACTTAGGGGCTATCAAACGCTACTCCGTGAATCGGTAGTTATAAAGGTAGCTTTGGGTTTGTCATGAAGCATCTTTGCGAGGCATGGTCGGTCGAGATGGGATTTGCCCTCTCTACCGAGAGAGATATCTCGGGCCTCGAGTGATCGGATCCAAATGCATGGCCATGCTACTTAAGGTTAAGAGTTAACCTAGTAAGGGATTCCGGATCACGGGATCGAGAAAGAGTGGTCGACTTGGAGCTCGACCGAATATCGTTAGGCAAAGGGATTGGCATGTACATAACGTTGTGATGGTTCGTCCGATATGATCTTTACGTGCGTTTAGGAGTTGGCACGCCTTGCTAGAGGTCGCTACCAACTATTGACCAAGTATGTGTACTTGCGTCATGTCTAAACATACGTGAACCTATAGGGTCACACACTTAGGGTGAAGCCTAATTCGGATTGGATCCGACTAGATCGGGCATTGAGTCCTAATGGGCCTCTATTCGTAGAAGCCCATTATAAGGACGTCTATAAAAGGAGGCAGGCGCATCGGTTAAGTGTTGAGTTTTTCGTGACATCCCCAAACCGCCGCCACCCTCCCACGCCCTAGTCGCTCGCGCGGATCTAGTAGTCCGCGCGGCGTCGCTTCCTCCCGCGTGTGGATACCTTTGAAGGCCTTTGCACCGTGGTGTTGGGACGAACCGCAAGAAAGGAGGCAGACGTGGGACGCCACGACGAGGACGAGGAAGTAGTACGACTACTCTGCCCCGACGTACTGCATCAACTTAGTACAACTACACTGCCCCGACGCGCTGCATCAACTTCCGCACCTGCGCGTCTAGTGGTAAGACCGTGATCTATAACTGCAGTGATCTTGGTTTACGGGTAGAATTTTTAATTTGCGCTAGTGTAGCCTACCCGTTTCCCTTCAGTGGTATCAGAGCGGTTGCTGTCATGTTATAGGTTCGGGTGATTTGCATATGGCGATATGTAATTCGGTATGATCGATTGTATAGTTCTGGTAATGGATTGATCTGGTTTCCGTGATCATGCTGCTAAGGTCGTGAAACAACATACCCCTACCGGTCGGATTCGCCATCGGGGTAGACAGTGACACGTAAAACCGGTTGCGGCATGCGAAGATCAATATGATTGATCGAATCGAACCTAGATTAATAATCGATGTACCGTGATCATGTCGCTAAGGTCGTGAAACAACATACCGCTACGGTCGGATTCGCCATCGGGGTAGACAAAGTGACACGTAAAACCGGTTGCGGCATGCGAAGATCAATATGATTGATCGAATCGAACGATGAGTCGATTTGTGGTAAATATGATTTGCCGATCAAAATCCTAAGTAAAATTGCATATATTGGATCTGCTTTTTACGAATGTCGGGCGCTTGAGATACCACGAGGTGCTGCCTTCGAACCTGATGGGGAAACCCCTCGACCCCTATCCCAGATTGCGATTCTATGCATAAACTTGTTTTTGCGGGATGTATGTGACCGATGGCCTAATGTGTATGTGATGCATGTTTGTAATATTTGCATGACTGCACAGTCGTGGTGCGACAACACTACTGGAGCCATTGTGTTGTCAAAGTATTGTATTAACGGCCTGCGTGCCGACTTGTGATGATTCCTAGTATCCATGTATTTTATTACTAGCTTTATGAGTAATAGCTTATATTAGTACTTGGAGGACACATCACTTGGAAGGATGGCACACATGAACCATGGAGATTGAGATCATCATGGTGGACAGATTCTATGGCGATGGAGATCACCATGAGAAATTGGGCCATACTGAGTCACAACTGTGTGAATGCTATTCCTGTTGTTTTACTCCTATGCATGTTTGAATGGTAGAAGTATAGCGATCCCTCACAAAATGTTAAGTTAAACATATGCCCTCCCAATTAAACTTTGCACCATCCCATGTCTTGTAAATTGATGGTGGGTCTATAAAATTAGGGCACCATCAACTTTCCTTGACTAGATGGGTTTTGTATCGGATACTTACATGCATAAGGATTGGTGAACTTAACAAGGTTATCATAAAGGTTATGGGCCTTGGGGCATAAAGGTTGGGCGCCGGGGCATAGAGATGTCACCCAACAACAAGAGTCATATAGAGATATGATTAGCAAGATGTTGCTTACCGAATTACCTTGTCTCCTAGCGGTGATGCAAAAGCTCACTAGTAGACTCGTTAATCATGGATCTTGAATCGCTAAGAATCAACAGAGGGATGTTGATTTTAGTGGGAGTACATTCTATTAAATTTGTTTAATACGATTTACTCTATCATGGTTTTATTTGTCTTAGTATTTTGCATTTCCTATTGTAGATCAATGGCATCTAGCAACCACGCACACCCTTTTGCTTTATGCGATCGATTCTTGAGAAAGAGAAATTAAATGGAACAAACTATTCTGATGGGTCCAGAACTCGAGAATTGTTCTCGTGGCGTATAAAAGGAAAACGCTCGACACCCCAATCCCGGAAGAACTCGCTAACAATGCGTCTCATCATTGTTAAAAATGCCTACAAGAAAGCATGTGATGACTCTCTTGAGATTAGTCGTCTTATGCTTGCATGCATGGAACCCGACCTTCAAAAGCGGTTTGAGGATCGAAGCGTATGATATGATCATAGCGCTTAAGGACATGTTCCGCATACGTGCTAGGACCGAACGGTTCAATGTCTCTAAGGCTTTTACGAATGCAAGTTAATGAGAAGGTGCACCCGTAGGCCCACATGTGATCAAAATGGTTGGTTACTGATCGGACTTTGGATAAACTTGGTTTTCCAATTGGCCAAGAGTTGGCAATCGATTTCATTTAGCGTCTCTTCCACCTAGCTCGGGTATTTCATTTGAACTACCATATGCATGGGCGGATAAAGGCCTTAATGAGCTTTGTGGGATGCTCAAAACAGCAGAGAGTGACATTAAGAAGTGTGCAGGGCCTAGCCGTGTGATGGCCGTGTGAGAACAAGTTTAGCTTCAAGAAAAAGGGTAAGAAGCCATTGCCAAAGAATAAGGGCAAGGTTAAAGATATGATCTCGAAGCCAACGCCTAAGCCTAATCTTTGGACTCGAGCGAGACAAGATGCTTCTATTGTAAAGAACTGCCACTGGAAGAGAAACGCAAGAAGTACATGGATTAGATGAATGAAGAAGAAGGTGGAAGTAAGACTTCCACCCATGGTACACTTATCATAAATGTTTTAGACATTTTTCTCGCAGATTCTCCTATTAACTCTTGGGTATTTGATACCGGATGAGTTGCTCACATTTGCAACTCGATGCAGGGGCTAATAAGAAGTAGAGGAGTCACAAGAGGTGAAGTTGATTTTCGCGTCGGAAATAAAGCAAGGGTTGCTGCGTTGACCGTCGGCACCATGCAACTTCAGCTTCCTTCAAGATTTATTATGGAATTGAATAATTGTTATTATGTTCCTAGCATGAGTCGAAACATTTTATCCCCCTCATGTTTGATGAGAGATGGTTATTCATTTGCAAGTAAAGACAATCTGGTGAAGCCTCCATTCGGATCTTCACTTTCCATCTTGTTTATGTATGTGCCGGGGTTTGCTTTAGCAATCTGGTGAAGCATCCTTGGCACAAGTTTGTACACCTCCTCATACGTCCCATACATGTTCTCGATCACCTTTTGCTTGGTTCGTGAGACCTTACTATAACTGACTGGATAACCAACCAGATTGGTGACTTCTAACAATAGCATCTTGGGGGAGACGGATACGTCCTCCGCAACTAGGTGGCTAATGAGGCTTGCCACATATGCAAAAGTTACATTTCGATGCTACCACAGCGGCTCACTCAGCTCGCAAGTGTGGTCGATCACTGCCTTGACCGTGAAGACCGAGCCAAAGAACTTCGCCCTATGCACACTGACCTTGCCAGGGCAACCATCTACTAGGCACTTCACTGCGTAATGTCCTGGGTTGGATTGGTGCATTCGGTACACACGACTGATGGATAACGCGTATCGTGCTATAGCTTGCTGCACGACAGCCTTCTTAGGGAAGTGCTGCCCAACTAATAGGGTGTCAGCATCAAACCCCCACTCCAGACAAATCGCACTACATAGTCCACATTTCCCTACTCCAGAAAATAACCACAATTAACGACTTTGGGTTATTAAGTGCATTGTAAAAAAAACTACAAAATTACATACGACTAATTAGTTATGGTGAGTTAACTACGATTGCAATAATTACGACTAATTAATTAAGACTCATTTAATTAAGACTAATTAACTACGACTATATAATTAAGCCTAATTAATTAAAAATATCTAATTAATTTTAATTAATTAGGACTATTTAATTATGGATATTTAATTAGGACTATTTTAATTACGACTAACTAAGTATGACTAATTAATTAGGGTTAATTAATTTGAACAAATAAATAACGACTAATTAATTACGACCATTTAATTACCACTAAATAATTGGGACTAATTATTGAGTACTATCTAATTAAGCGTAATTAATTATGATGTATTAATTACGGTTTATTAATTAGGACTATTTTAATTACGACTAACTAACTACGAGTAAATAATTACAAGTAATTAATTCCGCCTAATCTAAATACGATAAAATAATTATAGCTAATGTATTATGACTAATTAATTACCACTAAATAATTAGGACTAAATAATTATGGGCATTTAATTAAGCCTATTTTAATTACTTAGGACTATTTTAACTTCATTTAACAAAGCTGCGAGTACAAAGTTATTACTAGCTAACTACGAGTAAAAATTATGACTAACTAAATAGGACTAATTAATTACAACTACATTAATTACAACTAACGTATTTTGAAAATAAATTACGACTAATTAATTACAACCATTTTGATTGCGATTGAATATTTACAACTAACTATTTATGACTACATAATTTAACACTAACTACATAGTGAATAAACATAATGTATAAGAGAAAAAATACCTCCTCTAGAAGATCATCACTTGATCTCGAACTAACTCTACTAAAATGACTGCTAAACACTTCTCTAAGCACTCTCAAATCGGTAGAAAAATCAGAACAAATTTTGGACAATCACGCCGCCTCTCGCTCGAGCGATCATCTTTGTCCCTCTATGCAGAGCAGAATGGTTTTGATGTGTAGGAATGAGAGCACATCATTGGGTTTTATAGGCGTGTGAAGGCCGACCGCGAAGTGATGGGACGGATTTTGATTCCCTACCATGTTGGGTTTTTCGCGCATGCGGGGGACAACGAGAATCCGAGGACAGCTGAAAGCACAGATTTTCATTCAAAATGTGAAAAAATGGGGTCTGTGCTCCTAGGGGTCGGATTTAGCAGTGTTGTGCCCCTGGTGCTAGATTTGGTGGTGTCGTGCCCCTAGGGGCCAAACTTGGCTACATAGCGCGTCCACGTGGCTCCGCGGTGCCATTTTTGGCTTTGATCGTGTGAGGGGGCTAGATTTGCTAAAATGTGCGCCAACAGTGCCAAAAGAGCCAAAAACTCACCTCCTACCTACCGCGACTGGGCGTCAGCACCTTGTTTTCGTGGAAAACGAGCTGGTTTTGGTTGGGTTTGGGTGGGTGGCATGGCACAGCCGGCACATGAGTGGGGCACGAAGATATGGTTAGGATACCGACACGAGGTGTCTGGGAGGGGAGGAGTAGGAGTGAAAACGGGTTGGATACGAGCGGATATTGCTCTTCTTGTATCCTAACCCACATTTTTACCCTGAATTTGGAGTCGGATATGAATACGAATATGGATTTTTCGAGATACAGGCATGGGGCGGATTGGATTGAATTCAAATCAGTCGCGGATAACTTGACAGATAGTGTACACTTAAAGAAAAGATATAACTTCACCAACAAAAGTGTTAAATTATACTACATATTAGAACTAGACAACCATATAGGATATTGATGTTTATCGGATATCCTACAAAATACAGATACGAATTAGATATTACTCTTCCCATATCCTAACCCATATTCCATGATATTTTTCAAATACAGATAATATTGGATGCAGATCGAGACTACAAAATGGTCCAGGAGGATTTTTTCAGATACGACATCGGATTGGGTGGGAAATATCACCCCGTTTTCACCCCTAGGGGGGTGGGCATGGGTGGATATCAAGGCAGGTACTTGTCTTACTGAGCTTTTTCTAAAATTGAGACTATTTTTATTTAATATTATTTTATTTATAGTTTGGAACAATTTTTAGAACCAAGGTAATGAGCTGAGCTAGAAATAAATCCAATTTCATTCGAAATTGACTTATTTCAATGTTTAACCAATTAACGAGTGTAATTAGAGCAATTTTGAACTGAGCCAACGAGCCTCACTAACGAGTTTTTTTCCACCCCTTGGGAGGATTTACCAGGAGCGTGGTTGGCTACAGATGAAATGGACCTGGACGGGTTTGTTTGGGGGCGGGGGGGCGGTAGGGCCGAGGGAGCGCTCGGTTCAATGAACTCAACTCTCCTCTGTAGATTTTTTTTGAAATAATATTATTTTAAAATAAATTTACAAAAATAAATAGGTGATTTTTTTTTACAAAACTAGGCTATCGTCGCCATTTGAAATAGCAAAATTTTCCTATCGCCATTCCAAATGGCGATAGTAGCCTAGAACAGTGCAGAGAGGTCCTTATCACCAGTTGAAATAGCGACATGGCCTTATCGCCAAGTGGAAAAATCACAACGATATTACAAAACATTCAGCACAATATCATCACATTTTTTATCGACAAATCACAATGATATTACAGAACATTCAACGCAACGTCCTCACATATTTTGTCGACAAATCATACTGATATTACAAAACATTTAGCACAACGTCATCACCTATTTTTTTAGAAATCTAAATGATATTACAAAGCATTGAGCGCCACATATTTCAACAAGACGAACCTTTCCGATGGCCACGACCTCATCATCCACCATGTTGATTGCCTCGAGTGGGATAGTCGGATGAGGTCCCCACTGCGCCGTCTAGACTGCTGGTGTCTCCTTCATTCTGTGGATTTCTCGTAGGGCATTTCTTGAAGGCCTGCCCAGACTCTCTACAAATGGAGCACTTCTTCATATGACGCCCAGCTTCTGCTTTATCCATGTCGTTCCTAATACGCTGTACCTGTCGCTGACCAACATTTCCCTTCAGTCTATCAATATCCGCGGCCTAGATAAGTTGCTCCCAGGTCGAATGGCTAATGAAATGGCCAAACACGCCATAACCATACTGCTATGCACTTCAGGTTTGCACCACTTTCTCCTTGTTAAAATAATCAGAAAGGTACTAACCGGGATGCTGCGCCACAGTCGAACATGCGGGCATAACATGTGAGCAGGGACTATGCAGAAGAGGAGACTTGATGCAAGTGTATACGCAACTAGCATGGCATAGCATGTACTCGTGGTTCATCCTGTGGTATCCTTTATCCGCACAAGATCTCAAAGCGAAGCTCCTTTGTGCCCATCTTGAATGGTTGGTGCATATCACCCTTCTTGCTCTTCTCCTCCATGTACTTGGTGATCATGGCTGAGTACACTACTTAATCATTTGCCATGGTGGGCGACGCAATGTTGCTTCTGTCAACAAAGTAATTTGCGGTATCGTGGAGAATTGCCTTCACAATACCAACCAAAGGGAGGCACCTAGCGCCACGCATAACCCAATTATACACCTCGGCTAGATTGGTTGTCATGACACCATACCGAGCACCACCCCTATCATGTAGCAGCGACCACTTCTGCTTAAGCGTTTCACCTGCGCCCCTGTCTTCCTCACCACACTAAGACCATCTGTGGGTAGCTGTGGCATTGCTTCGGGGGCCTACTCAACGCTTGTAGTGGCCTTTTCATCGCTCCCATACGTGCGTCGTGTTCGCTCATCTAGAATCTTCCAAGTCCTTATTGTGAAAGTGCTTATAGAAGTTTGCACCCAAGTGCATCATGCACCACCTGCTTTGTAGATCCATCTATGGAAGTAGTTCGTTCTCTCCTTATTGTAGCTGAGTTATTACACTCAGCAGGCCTGCATGCCGATCATGTATGACACATACGTTAGGACGGTGTTGTACAACAGAAATCCTCAAATTCCTCAGGACAACAACCAGCCTATCCGTGTTCTTCGCCAACGAATGCGGATGCCACGGAAGAACTTGATTGTTCTCGTCCGTCACTATTGCAGTCAGGATCGGCCCTTGTAATTTCCAGTCAGGAATATGCCATCCACACACAAGATTGGACGGTAGTGCAGGAATGCATTGATGCATGGACAGAAGGTGAAGAATGCTCGCTTAGTACCCTCTTATTGCCCCACTTCGGATGTGTGGAATCTTGAATATCGACATGAGTGTCGGGATTCCTATCTTGTATGACTCGGAGTTGGCTGGGGAGGTTATGGTAGGAGACCTCGAATGCACCGAACCTTGATTCTAATGCTTTCTATTTTGCGCTTCACGCCTTGGCATAACTGATTGTGTACTGAAACATTGACTCAACCACCCGAATGTTGGATCGTGGCTCAAAATCTAGATTATTCATGATCTCACCGTACATGATGCTCGCGATGAAGCTTGATGATAGGTTCTTGTGGGACCGCACTGACTAAGCGATGGCACATGTGTGAGGGACACAATAGAACATTTCCAATATATGTCCCACTTAGGCTAAAATATGTGAACTCGCCGAGGGCATCTCTCTATGTCGCGCTTCACGTCGTAGCATCTTGGGTTAGACTTGGCGATAGTGAATGTATGCCAAACCATCAAGGCCCAGAATTTGATCGCCTCCTGTAATGCCTCCTTGCATTTGTACATAACTCATTGCCTGACCTCGCTCTACTCGTACTCCCATGGCATACGGGAGCCTTCGTTAATGACGAGGTTATCAAACTGGTATGTGTTCCACTCGCATAGAACCTCCTACTGTTCCATAGCATCCTCATTATAGGATCCTTCATCTTCTGACAATGCCATGTAGTTCTGGTCTTCGAGATCCACCATTTGGACCAGGGCTTCCAGCTCCTCACCCTCGTCAGCAAGCCACTAGCTTGCCTGACTGAAGGAGCTTCTTCCACACAGTCTTCATCAACAATATCAGCAACTTTCGGACCTTCGGCCATTATATGTGCCACGCAGTGGCTAGAGTGTCGAACCCGGAAACGAAGGATCCCGAATTCTCTGTGTTCATACACTAGTCTAGGATTTCCAGTGTACACAGTCATACAAAAATGATACCATAATCATATAATAATTCAGAGTTTAATACAAACGGGGCCTGAGCCCAAATAAAAAACTAACACAACGGAAGCAAAAACAGTAGTAGTAGTAGGCCACACAATTCGCCACAAGCAATCGTCTGTGGGCATAGGCCTAAGCGTCTGGATCCTCACCGTCCTGGTAGAAGTCTTCTTCTGAATAAAGATTATTCAGCAAGAGTGAGCACTACTACCGTGCTCGCAAGTTACACCAAATATTGAATTATGATGCATGCATAAGGTAAACAAATGAGACTGGTAGTGTTTATTTTGCATAAAGCAAATAGCTTTAGTTTAAATACTCATATTAATTTCAAGGCCATTTTTATACTATATCTAAAATCAGATTTAAAATGATAGTTTTATAGTGTGGATAACCTCCATGATTGAATGGTGAAGGATACCCTCCTATCACATGGCTAACCGCCTAATTTTACCACAAGGACTAACCATCCTCAAATCATTTGTTAAAACATTTTAAAACCAAAAACAAAGTCTAACTTTTAGTGGCTTTGCTAGCATGTCCATGAACGTGGACGCGGCTATTTGAATAGTTTTCTACACTGTAGAGTTTATACAGCTTTACCCTCACGAGATAAATTGCTATTAATGTCAGCCAATACACGCTTCCAAAGGCGTGTGACTAAGCAATTGTCATGAGGTCGTTACAATGTTCTACCTTAAAGTATTCATGCCCGCTAAAGTTTCGCTTCTATTGGATTGACCATCCTCAGGAGCTCCTCTTGCACGGTGGGACTCTTGTCGACCCACACCTACACAACAACATGACACAAAATAACAATGAAGTATCACAAATTATTAAGCCAAGTCCTTCCTAGACAAGATATGTGGTGGTACGGTGAGGCATATGTAATGCCCAAATTTCAATTTCGATGAAATTTAAAAGTTTATTTATGTTTGTGGTTTTCTGAATTTTTCAAGCTTTTATAAATATTTTAAAGCTAAAACAAATTTATTTGCAAAATTAAAAGCCAACAAATAGTTGGAAATAATTTTATTAAGTCCAAAATGAGTATAGGAATTTCTGTGAATTTTCCATAATTTTTGGAAGTATTTTGCTATTTTCTAAAGCCTAATTGAATTAATGTAATTAAAACAATTGAGAAATCCAAAGAAAATCAAAAATGGCTTTGGGCGAAACCCACCGCCCGCCCAAATCTCACAAGCGCGTGAGCCAGCGCCCGCAATCGCCGCACTCCGCCTCTCGCCCTCCGTCAGATCAAAATCGAGCGGCTACCATTTCTCCGCGTATCTCTTCTTTCTCCACCGTTGGATCATGCCGACGGTCAAGATCTTCACGGCAACCGCACGGTCGAATGCCATCATCAGCGTGAGCGCACGATCTTAATCCAACGGCCGCACTAAAAGCGCGCTACCGCCGCGCCGGTCTAATCTCAACCATTGGATCTTAATCCAAGCCGCTACCGAAAGTCACTTACAGCCGCGAATCTAATCTCGGCCAATGCGTGGAAAATCGGACGATTCAAGTCGTCGTCTTCCTCACCTCTTCTTCCTCCTCACGCCGCAACCACCGCCGCCATTTTCGCGCGCGATCAAGCACCGCTAACGGCCTAATCTCAACCGCCCCAACCTATTGGCAGACGTGTGCACGACCGCGTCCACCACCGCCGCATTTCCCCATGTTCTTCCCTCTTCTAGGGACGGTTTCGCCCTCAACGCCGCAACGCGCGCGCGACCCCCACCTCCTCCACGCGCTCCGAGCTCCCGCGCCTATAAAAGCCCGGTGCCCTTCCTTCACTCAACTCAAAGCCATCACTCATTCCTTCCCTCTCCCATCAACACCGCCGCAATTCTTGTTTTAGGGTTTTACTACCGCCGGTTAAAACCACGAAGTGCTCGTAGTCGCAACGCCCGGCGACCGTGGACCACACCAACGACTTTCCCATCACGGAGCTTCCTCACGCACCTCTTCTTCGCCTCGAACACCTTCGGTCACCCTCGCGCAAGCAACCACGTGCTTCTTCCTCCGCTCGGCACCAATTCCCGCCACCACCGCCGCCCATCCGTGCCAATTCGGTACCATCATGTTACGCAATAATCGTGGCTACGTGTTGATACCACTCGCGGTGAACCTCGCCGCTGGCCGTTGTCGGCGCGCTCGACACTTTGCGCCGTCAAGCGGCGTGGGTCGCCACCGTGGCACCACACGGGCGCCATCTCGGCAACACGGCCGCGTGGCGCCATGTCGGCACCACGCACACGCACACGTGGCGTGGTCCACCGCGCCGTCGTCCCAAAGCTCGATGGACTTGGTCCACATGGGCGAAATCGACTCATGGGGCCCACTTGTCGAGAATACTTTTAAATCTTTTATTTTCCGAATTCAGTAGCTGAGGTAATCATTGCGCAATAAACGGATTTTCGGTAGGAAAATAATTCGGAAATTCAATAAAATTTCAGATTTAGATATAAACTTCAAAATTCATAACTTATGCATATGAACTCCAAATTGGGTGTTTCAAATTGCAAAATTTATATAAAATTATAATCTAGCTAACTAAACCAAAATATTTCAGTTTGGAGTTAATTTGAACTATGTTTTTGAATTTATTTGAATTTGCATTGAATTTGTCGTATTTTAGCGTTTAGACTTGACGACTCCGGAGAGTTCGATCAAACTGAAGAGTTAGAGTTTCAAGACATCGACCAAGGCAAGTTACACCATTGACCATATTGCCCCTATTATTTTAAGTTATTTTCAGTTTTTAAATTCCTTATTGCATGCATATGTTGTTATAAATATTTTAATGTCTGTTTCACGTATAGTTAATTCCATATGTTATTGTATGGCCAAATTTGAATGTTGTATCTGACTACCTTGATACCATAGGCAAGATATTACCAAAATTCAAATATATGCTTAGCAAGCTTAGTCCACATTTACAGAATTTGGGAGGGTTTACACTGACTTCTACAAATTGTTTTCAAACTTGATATTGTGGTATTGTTTTACCACATGAGTTTATAAATAAAGTTTTTATTCAAAATAAAACCAAAATGGGTTTGGATTTGGGCGAAATGGTCGGAATGGTGGGTGCGAGTTTATGCACGGGTTTGATCTGGTTAAGATCAAGGCCCATGGGTTGTAGGAATGGCGCTTAAGTCGATTGAGGACCGGTCTTTGAGCCGCTTATTGCTATGCCATAACGTACCACCACATGTCCTGTATGGGCGGGATTTGGCTAACTAATTTGTGATGTCCTAGTATATTTATGTCATGTGATTTTGTGGGTGTCGGCTAGACATTTTATTCCACTTGGCGCAAGAGGGCTTCAGAGACCAGTCGGTCAAAGGGCGAAACCTTAGCGGGCATGAATGTACTAGGATAAAACATTGTAAAGGCCTCATGGTAATTGCTCAGTCACACGCCTACGGAGCGTGAATTGGCCGACATAACGAGCATGTCACCTCGTGTGGGTAAGTTGTACCAACTCTGCGAGTAGAAACTATTCGAATAGCGCGTCCATGGTCATGGACATGCTAGCGGGGCCACTTAAAGTTAGTATTGTTTTGGTTTTAAAATGCTTTATTAAATGTTGAGGATGGTTAATCCTTATGAAAATTTGGCGGAAGCCAAGTGTTAGGAAGGGATCCTTCACTTTACCTTTGGAGGTTATCCACGATATATCATTGCCATTTCAAAATATGATTTTATCCATAGTATAAAATTGCCTTAGAAACTACTATACTTATTCAAACGAAAAATCTGTGTTTATGCAAAACAACCTGACCATACTCACTTGTTTCCTTATGCATGCATTTAAATTCAATATTGGGTGTGACTTGCGAGCACGGTAGTAGTGCTCACTCTTCTTGAATAAATCTTATTCGGAGAAAGCTGCTATCTTGTGGTGAGGACCGGACGAGTAGGCGCCGACCTGCGGACGATTGCTGTGGCGCATCGTGTGGCTCCCACTATATTATTATTTCATTGTGTTTATCATTTGACATTTGATGTTATTATTCAAGACTCATTTGTATTAAGAGTTATTTATTTAATGTCATTTACGTTTTAGTGATATGAATGTGATATTCATTTTGTGAGTATGTACACTGGAAATCCAGGTGGTGTTTGAACACGAGAATTCGGGATCCTTCGTTCCGGGTTCGACAAAAGTGGTATCGAGCCATATCGTGTGAGGTCGAGGCCACAATAAATTGGTAAAACCATTAAGGACTATTTTCAAAAATTTACAAACTATTTACGTGTCTTCGTAGTCTTACTCTTCCTTTCTCTATTAAAAAGATTTCTAAACTCTTGTCCTTTCTAAAAATTGTAGATGGCCGAGAGACCGACCCGCATCTCCCATGGAGTCTCACGGGAGAATGGCGGATATCCTATGGAAGATGATCAAGATCCCGAGTTTCACGAAGAGACCCACATACCAAGGATACAAGTATATCGTGGGGACAGCGGGAGGCTGGAGAGTGGAGGTTATCCTCTACTCTAACTTAGCGCGGATACATCCTTCCACATCTTGACGCCCCAATGCGTCGGGAGACTTCGAGGGCGGCATCAAGATGCGGCAGAAAGCCGTCTGCCGACCGCTACACCTATAGCGCCCATTTCGGGATCGCATTCCGGTGTTATCCCATGCACATCCCCACTCGGCTAGGCGGTGCCTTGGCTCAGTAGAGAATGAGGATATCTGGGAGATCACCACCAGTGGAGTTAGCCAAGGCGATGGATTACGCTATGGCAACACCACAGACAGTGTATCTCGTTCGGGAGGCTAGAAGTCGCTGAGGAGAGATTGAAGGCGGTGAAAGCCGAATTAACTCTGTACAAGAAGGGCCAAGGCGTTACTGAACTCCCGGACTACACCCCATCCACCCCATAGATGTTTACCCCACCATTTCAGATATTTGCTTTCCTTTAGTTGTTCGATTAGCTGCGAATTATGAGCTACTAACCTTTGTGGTAGCCATAATTAGATGAATAAAATAAAGGATTACTTGCAAAAGAAAATTTTGTTTCTTTGCCTTGTTTTTGTGTGCTTTTTGGGCTAATATAAATTTACTCCCCCTTAGTGCAATCTTTTCTTCCCTTTCCTAAGTCTTTGGAAAATTCAAGCGGATGGTGAACACCTGACAGAAATGGCGACATCGAGGTCGAAGAACGCGAAATCTGACCATCGGGGCGGCATGTTCGGCAACCTCCCCACCACCGGCAAGAGGACCGGATTGGCGGCGGATGATGGCCAATCAAACTCACCTTATTGAATTGTTGGCTCGACCGCTCAACAACGCTCCGAACAACGAAGCAACGGCGGCTACGCGCGACTCGAAGCGCAGCACACCCTCCTCAACGGGTGACCATGCCGGAGTTCATGCGTATCGTCCTCAGACATTCTCCGGATGCACCAAGGCAATGGATGCGGCGATTGGCCGTGCCATCGGAAGAAATTGGACATCGCACAATGCACGATCGTGAGAAGGTCACGTCGCAACTCATCGACTCAACGGACCACCTCGAATGGTGGGACAATTTACGCATCACCCACGCCAATGCCGTGCTATCTCGTGGGGCGAGTTTGTGAGAGCCTTCCGTCATGCACACATTCTGCCGGCATGATGACGAAGAAGAAGGAGTTTCATGCACTCCGCCAAGGCAATCGCTCGGTGGCGAGTATCTTCACCGTTTCAACAGCTAGCGCTATGCCGGCCGATGTGACGAGAGATGAAGAAGCGGCAAGAAAGGTTCTGGAGGGACTCAGCGGCGATATCTCTGTCCAACTCATCTCCCGAGAACTTCACCGACTTCCAACGGTTGGTGGACAAAGCGTCCGCCAGAGGCCAAACATCACGAGATGGAGAAGCACTTAGCGGAGGATGGCCGCCCGAAGATGCGCGCAGAGGCTTTCCCAAACCTCGATTCATTCGCGACCACCGCGGCGTGGGAAGTTCGATCTTCCACATCCGAGCCGGTGCGAATCAGCGCCTAACACCTCCAACTTCGCGGCGCACCAACCGAGGACAATTTCAGCGAAGAGCTCCGCCTCGGTGCGCAGGGTGACTGTTTCCACCGCAACAGAGCGAGCCATTATGCCAACAGATGCCCCAAGAAGCGGCAAGCGGCGTCTTTCAAGCCGGCACCGAGAGCCACAGCCATGGCGACTGCAAAGCGTCGGGCGGTTCATCAAGGGGCGTGTGAACCACGTCACGGCCGAGAAGCCGAGCAAGACCGGATGTTGTGCTTGGTATGTTTCTTGTCAATTCAATACCGACTTTGTTACTATTTGATTCCGAGCTTCGCATTCTTTCGTGTCAAATAAATTTGTGGGCAAAAATGGGTTACCAATATCTTCCTTAGCAAATCCATGATAATCCATTCCCGGGTTGAAATGAGAACTAGTTCTCTATGCGAACCTCACCCTTGAAATATCAGGAGTATCCTTCCTAGCGAGACTTGATAGTCTTGCATTCCCAAAGTCCGGCGTTATTCTTGGAATGGGTGGTTAGCCAAGAATCATGGACAAATAGGCTGTGCCAATAGGTCTATCACCCTCACAAATGGAGAAGGAATTTCGGTGGAGTTCAAACCCAAGACTGCACCAATGGAAGTTCTATCCTCACCGGCATGAAGGAAGTGAAACTTGAAGACATACCAGAGTCCGAGAATATCGCGATGTCTTTCCGATGAATTACGGCATGCCACCGGATCGGGCGTCATGTTCTTAATTGACTTAGTCGGGGACGGCTCAATATCGGCGACCCTATAGAATGCCGACTAATGAGTTAAGCGGAATTGAAGAAAGCAGATTGAAGAAGCTGCGGCGAGGTTACATCCGACCAGTTCATCACCTTGGGGAGCACCGGTGTTGTTCGTCAAGAAAAGGACAATAGCATGAGGATGTGTGTTGATTACGAGATCACTCAATGAGGTGACGATCAAGAACAAATATCCTTTACCGGGATAGATGATCATTGATCGATGAAAGAACAAGTGTCTTTTCAAAGATTGATTTGAGATCCGCTATCACCAATCGAAGATCGGGCCAGGAAGATATTAGAAGGCGACTTTCACCACGGATATGGGTATGCGAGTTCTACGATGATGTCATTTGGTTTGTGAACGCCTCGCTTATTTCATGAATATGATGAACAAAGTGTTCATGGAATTCCTGGATAAGTTCGTGGTTGTTTTCATCGATGACATTCTCATCTACTCGAAGGATGAAGAAGAACACGAGAAGCATATCAGAATGATACTGGACAAGCTCCGAGAACATCAGCTTTATGCTAAATTCAGCAAAAGTGAATTTTGGCTAAGTCAAGTGGCATTCCTTGGACATATTGTGTCAGCAGGAGGAATCGCAGTAGATCCTGCCAAGGTTGAAGCCAGACAGTTGGAAGCAACCGGGGATACCACCGGTGAGAAGTTTTCTTGGACTAGCGGGTTATTACCGCAGTTCATTGAAAATTTCTAAGATTGCAAGACCCATGACTCAACTTCAAGAAGGAGAAGAAATTTGATTGGACAGATGTTCGTGAAGAAAGTTTTCAAGACTCAAGAGGAGATTGGTCTCAAGACTGTGTTAGTTTTACTCGATATCCATAAAGATTTCGAGATCTTCGCCACGCATCCCGTCAAGGTCTCGGATGCGTATTGATGCAGAGGAGGCAAGGTAGTAGCTTATGCATCGAGGCGATTGAGGCCACATGAAGGGAATTATCCAACCCACGATCCGGAGTTAGCAATGACAGCATGCCTTGAAGATCTCGGCATTATCTCATTGGTAACACGCGTGAGATTTTCACGCATCACAAGAGTTTGAAGTATATATTCACACAGTGTAATTAAACCTTCTGAGAGAAGATGGTTAGAGTTGATAAAGATTACGATCTTGGAATCCATTATCACCCGGCAAAGCAAATGTAGTTGCAGATGCCACGAGCGTAAAGGCCTATTGCAATACCATGATGGTGCGTATGAACAAGCGGCCGTAACTACATGAAGAATTGAAGCGCCTAAACTTGAAATTGTTAGTCAAGGTTGTGTGAATGCTCTCGAAGTACAACCGACTCTTCAAAGTCGATCGAGAAAAACAACTAGAAGATGATGACATCAAGGAGATCAAGAAGAATATGCGAAGAGGCAAGGCTCCGAGGATTCAAGATGAACAAGGAACGTGTGGTTTGGGAATCGATTTGTGTACCTAACCAACAGGAGTTAAAACAGCCAATTCTTAAGGAGGCTCATGAAACGCCTTACTCCATTCACCCCTAAGCACCAAGATGTACCAGGATCAAGGAGAAATACGGTGGGTCGCGATGAAGCGAGAAATTGTTGAGTTCGTCGCTCATTGTGATGTGTCACGAAAGTTAAGGCGTAACATCGAGACCACCGATTGTTGCAAACACTACCAATCCTGAATGGAAGTGGGAAGAGATTGGCATGGACTTCATCACCGGACTTCCTAGGACCCAATCGTGATATGATTCTATCCGGTGATAGTTGATCGGTTGACCAAAGTAGCTCACTTATTCCCCGCCAAAACTACTTACGTATAAAAGCGGCCAGAGTTATATGTGGCTAGGATCGTTTGTGTACACGGGTACCCAAGAAGATTGTGTCCGGCAGTGAGGTTCTCGGTTTACATCAAGATTCCGCAGAGTCCGCATGAAGCCTTAGGCACCGTGACTAACTTCGCATGATGGCCTATCATCCTCAAACAGATGGTCGACAGCAACGCACCAATCAAGTCCTCGAAGATATGCTCCGAGCCTCGTGCCTTGGAATTTGGACAAAGTTGGGACAAGAATTTGCCGATGCATTCTCGTATAACAATAGCCATCAAGCTAGTTTGCAAATGGCTCCTTTGAAGCATTGTATGGCGAAAATGCGAACTCCACTTCGTGGGATGAAGTAGGAGAGCATCAACTCTTTGGACTCAAATAATCAAAGAGGCGAGAAAGTAAGGTCAAAGCTATAAGGGAACATTTGAAAGTGGCACAAACCCGACAAAAGAGTTATAGGCCGAGCAACCGTCTGAGGATCTAAACTTTGAGGTAGGAGACTGGTCTATCTCGTGGTCACTCCACTCTGCAGGAGTAAGAAGATTCGAACGAAGGAAAACTCGCACCTGCATTTGTGGGGCCATACAAAATTCTAGCCAAAAGAGGTGAAGTGGCATATCACCTGAGCTACCGTAAGCCTTGTCACCGTGCACGATGTCTTCCATGTATCAGCTTGAGGAAGTGCTTGCAGCGCCTGTAAGACCATACCTTTCTGGAAAGTTTCGATCTTCGTGAAGATCTCACCTACGTGGAGCGACCAATCAAGATTCTCGATGTCGCAGAGCGAGTCACCGTAGTAATCATCGATCATACAAGGTGCAGTGGAGTCATCACCCGAAAGTGAAGCCACATGGGAAAAAGAAGAAGACCTCAAGACCAACTATCCCGATCTCTTTTCCGACTAATCCCGAATCTCGGCCGAGATTCCTTAAGGGGGTAGGTTTGAATAACATTTCAAATTTCAATTTCAAAAAATTTAAAAGTTTATTTATGTTTGTGGTTTTTCCGAATTTTCAAAAGCTTTTATAAATATTTTAAAGCTAAAACAAATTTATTTGCAAAATTAAAAGCCAACAAATAGTTGAAATAATTTTATTAAGTCCAAAATGAGTATGGGAATTTCGTGAATTTTTCCATATTTTTGGAAGTATTTTGCTATTTTCTAAAGCCTAATTGAATTAATGCACTAAAACAATTGAGAAATCCAAAGAAAATCAAAAATGGCTTTGGGTCAAACCCACCGGCCCGCCCAAATCTCACAAACGCGCTGTAGCCCACCGCCCGCAATCGCCGCACCCGCCGCGCCTCCTCCGTCCGATCAAAATCGAACGCTACCATTTCTCCGCGATCTCTTCTTTCTCCACCGCTGGATCATGCAACGACGGCCAAGATCTTTCACAAAGAACCGCGACGGTCCGAATGCCATCATCAACGTGAGCCGCACGATCTTAATCCAACGCCGCACTAAAACGCACTTACCGCTTCGCTGCTTCAATCTCAACCATTGATCTTAATCCAACTACCGCGCCGAAAGTCACTTTACGCCGCGAATCTAATCTCGACCAGACGTGGAAAATCGGACGATTCCGAGTCGCCGCCTTCCTCACCTCTTCTTCCTCCTCACGCCGCAACCACCGCCCGCCATTTTCGCGACGCGATCAAGCGCTAACGGCCTAATCTCAACCGCCCTAACCTATTCGCAGACGCGTGCACGCACCGCGCCCACCACCGCCGCGATTTCCATGTTCTTCCCTCTTCTCCCGCTCCGTTGCCTCAACGCCGCAAATCGCCGCCAGGCGACCCCCACCTCCTCCACGCCGCTCCGTAGCTCCCGACGCCTATAAAAGGAAGCCCTGTCCCTTCCTTCACTCAACTCAAAGCCATCACTCATTCCTTCCTCTCCCATCAACACCGCCGCAATTCTTGTTTTAGGTTTTACTACCGCCGTTAAAAACCATGGCGTTCACGTCGCAACGCCTGCCGGCCTGTGGACCACACCAACGACTTTCCCATCACCGAGCTTCCTCACGCACCTCTTCTTCGCCTCTCGACACCTTCGGTCACCCTCACGGCAACCACCGTGCTTCTTCCTCCGCTCCGGCACCAATTCCGCCACCACCGCCGCCCATCCGCGCCAATTCGGGTACCATCATGTTCGCAATAATCGTGGCTACGTGTTGATACCACTCGCCGGTGAACCTCCGCCGCTGGCCGTTGCCTGGCCGCGCTCGACACTTTTGCCGCCGCTGCCGACGTGGGTCGCCACCGTGGCACCACCGGCGCCATCTCAAGAACACGGTTCGCGTGGCGCCATGTCACACTCCACGCACACGCACACGTGGCGTGGTCCACCGCCACCGTCGTCCCAAAGCTCAAATGGACTTGGTCCACATGGGTTGAGTCACCGACTCATGGGGCCCACTTGTCGTAATACTTTAAATCTTTATTTTCCGAATTACTGTAGCTGAGGTAATCATTGCGCAATAAACGGATTTTCGAGGAAAATAATTCGAAATTCAATAAAATTTCAGATTTAGATATAAACTTCAAAAATTCATAACTTATGCATATGAACTCCAAATTGGGTGTTTCAAATTGCAAAATTTATATAAAATTATAATCTAGCTAACTAAACCAAAATATTTCAGTTTGGAGTTAATTTGAACTATGTTTTGAATTTATTTGAATTTGCATTGAATTTGTCGATTTTCGTTTAGACTTCGACGACTTCGAGAGTTCGATCAAATCAAGAGTTAGAGTTTCAAGACATCGACCAAGGCAAGTTACACCATTGACCATATTGCCCCTATTATTTTAAGTTATTTTCAGTTTTTAAATTCCTTATTGCATGCATATGTTGTTATAAATATTTTAATGTCCTGCTTTACGATAGTTAATTCCATATGTTATTGTATGGCCAAATTTGAATGTTGTATCCGACTACCTTGATACCATAGGCAAGATATTACCAAAATTCAAATATATGCTTAGCAAGCTTAGTCCACATTTACGTAATTTGGGAGGTTTACACTGGACTTCTACAAATTGTTTTCAAACTTGATATTGTGGTATTGTTTACCACATGAGTTTATAAATAAAGTTTTTATTCAAAATAAAACCAAAATGGGTTTGGATTTGGGCGAAATGGTCGGAATGGTGGGTGCGTGTTTATGCACGGTTTGATCCGTTAAGATCAAGGCCCATGGGTTGTAGGAATGACGCCAAGTCGATTGAGGACCGGTCTTTGAGCCGCTTATTGCTATGCCATAACGCATCACCACATGTCCCTGTATGGGCGGATTTGGCTAACTAATTTGTGATGTCCTAGTATATTTATGTCATGTGATTTTGTGGGTGTCGCTAGACATTTTATTCCCACTGGCGCAAGAGGGCTTCCAGGACGGTCACCAAAGGGCGAAACCTTAGCGCATGAATGTACTAGGATAAAACATTGTAAAGGCCTCATGGTAATTGCTCACCACACGCCTACTGGCGTGAATTGGCCGACATAACGAGCATGTCACCTCGTGTGGGTAAAGTTGTACCAACTCGCAGAGTAGAAACTATTCGAATAACGCGTCGCGTCATGGACATGCTAAAGGTGGCCACTTAAAGTTAGTATTGTTTTTGGTTTTAAAATGCTTTATTAAATGTTGAGGATGGTTAATCCTTATGAAAATTTGGGCGGAAGCCAAGTGTTAGGAAGGATCCTTCACTTTACCTTGGAGGTTATCCACGATATATCATTGCCATTTCAAAATATGATTTTATCCATAGTATAAAATTGCCTTAGAAACTACTATACTTATTCAAACTGAAAATGCTGTTTATGCAAAACAACCCCGCCATACTCACTTGTTTCTTATGCATGCATTTAAATTCAATATTGGTGTGACTTATGAGCACTGTAGTAGTGCTCACTTGTTGAATAAATCTTATTCAGAGAAGACTGCTATCTTGACGGTGAGGACCCGACGAGTAGGCCTTTCGACCTGCACGCATTGCTCGTGGGCGCATCGTGTGGCTCCCACTATATTATTATTTCCACTGTGTTTATCATTTGACATTTGATGTTATTATTCAAGACTCATTTGTATTAAAGAGTTATTTATTTAATGTCATTTACGTTTGTGATATGAATGTGATATTCATTTTTGTGAGACTGTGGTAACTGAAATCCTGGATCGTGTTTGAACACAAGAGAATTCGGATCCTTCGCTCCGGGTTCGATAGAATGTAACGTCCTGCTCGCTTTAGCTTTCTGCTGAATTTCAAAACCTAAAAAGGAACCATTTGATTCGTTGGTTTGCTCAAGCTTAACCTAAATCTTTGAAAAATTGGAGGTTTAATTTGAAGGTTTAATTTAATTAACTTAACCTCAACTAAAGCCTTTTAGCGCTTTGTTCGTTGGAGTTTTTGGAGTTCTTGGGTCGTTAGTTCTTCTTTGAGTTTATGCACACTTAGCTTAGTTTTTCCTCTTCTCGACCTACCCTGTCCGATCCTTTATCCTGGGACTTTCAGATCTTGACCGCCGTGACCTCCCTTGGTAGATTTTGACCGTCAGACCTCCTCGCACTTTTGCCTTAGTTTCTTAGCTTTGGACCTCTTTTCCGGATCTCCCTCTCTAGATCTTTCCCACTTTTGAATCTTATCCGTTGAAACCCTCCCTTGTCCGACCTCCCTTAAGTTCAGATCTTGTGCACACTTTTTCCTCTTTAGGACCACCGATCAAGATTGTGTGGCCTCGTTCGTTGCGCCTCTCTTTTATCTTTTGAATCTCCTCCTTTCCTTACCCTCCTCGTCTTTTACAAAGACCATCCTCTTCCGTCATGGCTCTAGAGAGGTCGTGGTCGCTCGTGAGGAGGTCCAATGGCTGGTCGTGGACCTTGGAGTGGTCCCGGATGCTCGGGAGTTGGTGCCTGAGGAGGAATTCTTTGATGACCCGAGCTTCTAGAACGTCCTCCACTCAACAGCCTTTGGTTTGTCGATGGCCTCGCGCGTTTAAGTCTTTGTCAGAAAGCTTGTTGTCGGATTTTGTAGCCCTTGTTGGCAATCGTCAGAACAATCTTGGCCATAAGGCCTCGCTTATTTAATTATTGTTCTTTCCACGCTCTTTTGTGGATTGTGTGGTTGTGATTACACCTATGTTGTCTTGCGCGGTTAGCTTCATTCTTGGGACTAACTCGGTGGTGTAAGCGCCCACGACCTCCGTGAGGTCCTTGATCTCTCGGGAGGTCCCGTGGACCTCCTCCGTGGGTGTTCTTAGAGGACCACACGACATCCTGGTGATCCCGCTTGACCTTGCTAAGAGGTCCTAGGGGATCTCTCAGAGACTCGATTTATTTGACTTGTAATGCTTAGCCTTCTATTGACCCTAGCATCACAAATCAAATAAACCAGCTCTAGATATGTATACTTCCCGAATGCAGATACACACCCTACACAAAATCATGCATCAATTCCATACATCATATTATTACAAGTCTAGCAACGACATGCATAATATAAAGTTATTACAAATGAGCCGACCGCCAAAAGACATCAAAGTATCAATAAATGAAGCAAAAGGTACCATAAGATGGCTTTAACCAAAAGTCGTCCTTAGCCATAACCCACAAGGCAATCGATCGGCCACAAACTAGTCGTCCATATCAAGCAAACTGCCAAAGTCAACCCCTTAGGGATTGACCTTCTTCCTCTACAACAATTACAAAGCAAATGAGTACAAAATTGTACTCGCAAGACTTACTGTAACAAATCTAGTTACTACTACATGCAGTCAGAATTCAAAGGAGAAGGCTCAAGGTTAATTTTCAGATAAGGCAAGTTTTATTTGCAATAGATAATAATTTAAAGGCAATTTTGACAATCTAAATTTTAATTGCATAAATAACAATGATACAATAAGTAATAACATACCAACAACTGAGAGATGACTAACCCCATAGCCATCACAACAATAGCACTAATTACCCATTCGTACTCACCCATGTCAAATTTTTAATTTAAAAGATTGTAGTCTAGTTCTTACGGGCATATCCGAGCGTGTCCATAACCTAGGACGAGGCTATTCGAATAGTTTTGACCGCAGGGTGTACCAATGTACCCACACTGCATCACTTTTGCCACTAGATGAAGCACACTCCAAGGTATGCCTACACGGCTAAGTCCTACGAGATATTTCCAATATTGTGTATCAACTACGAGCCACTCGTATGGACAAGCTCATACGCTTACATTGTAAAGCCGAAAGTCAACTACCCTATAGGGTAAAGCTTCCGAACAACTACAATGCTCCACACATAAAACCCCTCATTTTACCATAACAACACACACACGCCACTCCGCGACTGTGAGCTAACACACGCCAAAGTATAAGTCAAGAGAGGTCACATGCCCTCTAATGTGGTCAAGACGCAAAATGCCTGCAACAAAGGGCGCAAGTAACTGGTCCTAATTGATTCGGACACCATTCCAATCACACCCAAAAGCACACCATCTTACCATTGTGCCCAAGTCCAAATCATTTTGTTTTCATTTTTGTTTCCATAAATAAACATAGCCCAAAGGCTGAAACATAGAGTCATAATAAGTATTTGTGTGATCAAGATCATCGACTAAGTCGATAACCGCCAATTCTACCGTTATTCAAGCATTCTAAGCATGACATCGTAAAGATAATAAAGAGCATAATTAAATCACCGGACTTTAATTCACCAGCGATATTAATAACTTATGTTTTGTGGCAGAGGATAAACCATTTAAGGGTAGTCATGCAATGGGATTAGCTACCTCTAATCGACAAAATAAATCTTGACACAAGAAGCATGCATACTTAGGTTTTGCAAACAAGATATTAGACTTTTAAAAGTAATAGGAGAAATATGATCAAATGATGTTACATCGCTTGCCTTGTCAGATCACTTTTTTGCTGCAGAGATCACTCACGTAATCAATAATTTCTTTCAAACCTAACGTATCACGATAAAACCAATAAGAACGAGAACACCAAAAGGAACTCAAAAGCAAAAGTTATCCAAATCTCATGAAATTTACACAGCAGAGAGATCATGATTTTAGCCAAATTTAGGAACAAGAAACATGCAATTTGGACCTAGCATGAAAAAGTTATAGCCAAAACTATTTCTCTCACCTATAAATTCTACTAAATTAATTATCGTACTGTTCATAGCATAAATTTCTAGAAGGATCTAAGGTTTGAAATTTTTATGCTAGGTAGATAATGGCATACTAAGGTTAGAGTTGGGTTTACTCAATTTGGAGTTAAAATGATTTACTTGTGATTTTTCTCAATTGTAAATCTAGCACATATCATTTTTCAAAAATAAAACCATGATCCAAACCTAATTCATATTAAAGTATGCTAACAGAGAATTTAACAAGATTGAGTTTGCACATTTTGGAGTTATAAGTAAAAGATATGCATTTTACAAGGTTTGAATCAATTTCTGAATATTCTAAAATGGTGAAAACAAGATAATATTATTTACAAAGTTTTCTGCACAGAAAAAGGTACAAATGCATTTTTATATTAAACTTTAGTTAAACCTAAATTTAACACGCTTGATTCACCCAACAAGGATCTTTAGAGAATTAATTATGCATTTTCCAAATTAAAAGAACTTGTAATGCGTAAACTAACCCTAACAGAGTTTATTCTATTTCCATATTTTTCTGGAGGAGAATTAAGCTTAGAACTATTTTTATATTAAAATTTAGTTAAAAACGGAAACATCAAAATTTGAATCATCCAAAATGAATTAGTATGAATTAGTTATACATTTTCAAAGTTTAATACATTTTTCATTGTCAAATAAAGACTTACTGCAATTTTAACAAAACCTATTCAAAAGAAACGACGTGGGACGAACGTGGGCCTTTGATGCGAAATCGAACGGCCCACACGCACGAAAAATAGCGCACGCGCGCGATAAAAGGAGCTCACCGCTGGATCTAAATCCAACAGCATTTACGAGGATTGGGATGTTCGGGTTCGAACTAAGCACACTCATCTCGACCGTAGATCAAAACGATGAAGTGCTCAGACGCCGCGCTTTTCGGTGGTCCCGACCGCACAATGATTCTCAACATGCTCATCTAGAGATGGGCGTGCTCCATCCATGTGCGCTCGAGTGACCCGATCGGCACATTGATCTCTACCGCTGATCGCAGATCGACAAGCTGCTAGTGCGACGTGGAACCCTGGGGCCCGGAAGTCTCGAAGATCCGGACCGCAGATCTTGAAATCGACGGTCCATGATGCTCGCGACTACCACATGTGGGTTTAAGAGCGCCAAGAGGTTTTTAAATGTGCGGGCCCACATGTCGGTGAGACAGAGTAGGGGATTTTAGGACAGAATTAATTACAAATTTAATGATTAGCATTAATTGTGTCCTAAAGACTTTGGCGAGAGGATTTAAGGGCGAGGCTGACATGACGTTGACTCAACGAGTCAATTCGACACCATTTAATGCCCACACTAATGACCAATGATTAACATTAATTGATGTCCTAAGGGTGTTGATTAGGGCCGACGGGGTTTTTATGGCTCGCCCATCGGTCGCTGGCATGTGGGTACGGCTAAGACAAATTAATCACCCCAAAGATTAACAATGATTAGGCCATTAATGATGTCCTAATGATAACGTATAGAGGAAATTCGTCCTAAGAAAAATCGAGCGCAAAGATGGGCTCGTGCCGTTTCGGGCCTCCGCCACTACGCACGCCATAGTGCCAAAATGGGTTCGCATAGCCTTGCGGACCCAAAGGTGGTGACTTGCACGCGGGTGGCCCGCAACGCCGACGAGCTAGAAAACAATAACGGTGACACAATCGGCCGAAAACGAAAATGGCTAAAAAGCTCCGCATTGTCCAAAGAAGTGTGTGCCACAACGTCTAAGGACTAATAAGAAGCTACCTTAACCAAGAAGGACTTCAAAGATGGCCGGAGAGGCTTTGACTGTGGAGAAACTCGCCGGAGTTGAAGAAGATGATATGAAAAAGATGTCCTGAGCAAAAAAAACATGAAAGAATGGTAGGGTTAGCTTCAAAATAGCTCATAGAAGCTTCATGAGCAAATAATTGAGAAAAGAAGCTCTTACCGGAGCTGGAGAAGAAAAAGAGGTAAAATCGGCCGAAATGATCCAAACTCAAAATTAGCCCATTCCTGTCAATGAAACCCAAAATTGAGTTAGAGGAAATGAATATGGAGCTAAAGGGCTCAAAAGGGTACAAGAAGAATTGAAGATGAACCACTCGAGCACCAAGATCCACAATTGAGCTCCATGGTTCAACAAAGGTAGTTTTGGTGTCTTTAGTGTTTTGAGCTCCACTAACAAAGAAAGAGCTAGGGTGGTGTAAAAGAACACCGTGAGGGGTTTTGGGAAGCTTATAAAGCCAGAGGATTAGGTTTGGACAAAACGAATGCTTTGTGAGTTTGGTCCACAAAGACGCCATGGACCCAAAAAGAGAAATGATGGTGTGCAGCTAGGCATGCCTCCTCGCCAAAGTGAGCCGCAAAGACTAAATGCCCGAACAGCGAGAGATGAGGAGGGGAGCAAGACTTGACCAGAGCCATGCTGCCCCTGCAGCCGCGCTGACGCCGCGAGGAAGAAGAAGACGAGAGAAAAGGTAGGCGATTTTGGGCGTCCGATTTGAATCCAACGGTTGAGATTTGCCCAAGGCTCCAGAGGTTTAAAACACTAGGAAAGATCGAGCGTTGGATCTACAATGGACGATCACGATTGAATGGGACAACCGAGTGACCGAACGATCTAATTCATCCCGACGGTCGATCTTGATCTAATGTTCCAAACGAGTTGGCGAATCGCGAGGTCCGAACGCTCACGCGATCGTGGGCGCGGCGATTTAAATCCAATGACCGAGGTTGAATGCGCGCTTTAAGTGAGCCCGGTGCGCTTAGTGGGTTGGGTTCGATCAAGTGGCTCGAGCGCACTTGGGTCCCGCTCAAACCCAACAAAGATTTTGACTAAGGGTTTCAATTAAGAGCTGAGAACGTTGAGGGATTTTTAAAGGTAGCAAAACAACTCCAAAAATTCTAAAATTTTTACAGGAGCTTGCTAACTTAGATATTAACCTTGTGTAAAATTTTCAGAGGTTTTAATGCAGTGAATTTTTGTCCAAAAATTCTGCAAGGTTCTGGAATAGGGTTTGACTGAAAGTCAAACAGGTTTGATTGCCCTCTAAAAAAATTCAAACAATTTCTAAAAATTGTGAAATTTTTCAGAGGGGTCACACACCAACCCTGGAAGTTAGGAAAAATATTTCCAAAGGATGATCACAAGATTTGACAAGAATGTTTTTGGAAGACAAGGTTTGTATTAAATGACTTATGACTTTGTATTTCCATAATTCTTGTGCAAGAATTGTTTGGAACAACCAGAAAATACATGATGTAAGAAAAAATTTTATTTTCTACTCATTTTCTTACATTTGAAACACAAGTCCAAAATTGGGATGTTACATCTTCTTAATACATCCCGAGGTGATCCCGACATGGAAGATGGGTGAGATGGTTTAGCTTAAGCAAGGAGCATGGTGGCACATGAAGATGTGGTGGACAAGGACATGGAAGACAAGATTCAAGTGCATGTTGCATCAAGTAGTGGATTGGTTGATGCATGTGTGGTATGGTTCGGATGGAACCGGAATAGGAGAGACTTAACGACACGAGGCAAGTTATTGATGAACCTACACGTGGCAAGCATGGGAATTGCTTGCAAGTGTAGATGGTGACTCGGTCAAGATAAGCATATTTTGGTACTTTGCGCAACACCAAAAGTTGGAGAAACTAAACCAAGTGCTTGGAAAGGAGGTTTATGTCACGAGCCGAGGAGATCAAGTGGATCGGATAGATTCATGTGTTAGCATATTCGCTTATGTGTTTTGAAAAGCTGCATAAGTGATGTGAGTGAAAACCCATTATGTGTTGGGTTTGTGGGTTTACCTAAAAGCTTAGTGGATTGTATCCATTAGGGCTTGATGTATTAAGTAAGGTTCAATAAAGGTGAGGGGCAGGTGCCTCCACTATATAAGGAAGGATATGGAGAGGCTTCTCCATCCATCCATGTTTTGAGATAGTAGTGTGTACTAGGAAGTGAGGAATTCATGTTGATTGCTTTGTAGAGTTTCCCTTGTAGCTCTTGTCCTCCTAGGAGTGGTTGTAAAAACTTTCATCTCCAAGTAGTAATAGGTCAATTTCTTCTTGCAAAAGTTGAGTTCTTGAATTGGCTATGTTGCTTCTTTTGTGGGTTTTTTCTCTCCCTTCTCTTTTCTTGATCTTGTTGGTTACCAAGGACATATAATGGTGAGGAACCTCTTGGAGGTCAGATCCCATACATATAGGCTTTCCTCATAAAGTCTGCTTACCTTGATTTAGGTGATTCTTGGGAGGTTCTTGTCTTTTAGCATGTTGCTTTTCTTCCCTGCATAAAGTTGTATGGAAATAACAATCTTATCTTTCCATAGCCTAGAGATTTGGTTGTTGTACCTTCCCGATTATTCTCGTTGTCATATCTAGCAACTATTATAAAGAGATCGGACCAATTTGTCAAGGCCGTGTGATATGCTTCTCCCAAACTTCTCCTATTTGCATGGTATCGATTCTCGCCAAGACGCCTGCACTTCTTCAAGATGCGGCATGGCCGATTGTCACCCATGGCAACTCTTGTTAACACTGTGCAAGTCGCCCACTCGAAGGGTACTCTAGTCTGAACCGACACACTACAGAGCTATCGGCGCGTGCCAAAAGACTCACCCCGATACGGCTTGATCTCACTTATGATGTTTAGCGTGTGTGTTGCAGACATGTACAATCCACACGAACCTCATATTTCTCTCTTGTCATGTGGATACTTTGGCACATCAAAGGCCTTTGGAGTATGGGCTTCACCCGCATGCTAACCCTAACAGATTCACCCCGACGCACATTTCGATGTGGATTGGGAAGGTTGTCCCGACTCTCAAGATTCTACTTCCAACTATTGCGCCTAATTCGGGCCACAACTTAGTCTCTTGGTCGTTTAAGTGACAAACCACTGTATCCCACTTCAGATGCAGGTGGAGTATCGTGCTTGGCTCAAGAGTTGTAGAGTGTTATTGGCTATGGCAGCTACTTCAGAGCTTCATCACTCGCCACCTCAAGAATCATGTTTATTGTGACAACATTAGTGTTGTATACATGTCCACCAACCTCGCTTTAGCATCTACTGACTAAGCACATCGAGATCGACATTCACTTCAGATGTGAGAAGATGTCCCTTGGTCAAGTTTGGGTTTTACATGTACCATCCTCCCACCGGTTTGTCGACATCATGACGAAAGGGCTATCGATCACCTGCTTCAAGACCATATATGACCCATGGGCAAGTCCTAGTGTCAGATTTGCTATTTGAGTTGGTTTTAGCGCAACTTGCCTTGAAAAGGAAAAAATGTTCGAACTTTGGCAATGATCTTCAAGGTTGTTGATTGGAATAGATATTAAGGTCCTAGGCAATGTTTGCTCCAAGTTTGAAGTGATCTGGATATCTGGTTTGAAAGTTGGTTCAATTTGTGGTTTGTTAGGCGATCAGACTAGTCTGAGCGGAGTTTTTCCGGTTCTAAATTCCTGAGTTTTAGCTATGTTTGGGTGTTACAATATGATTTTCTTAGCTTCCATAGCAGTGAAAGAGTGAGGGAATACTTAGGGGAAGATTTGTTGGCATCATTCACCCTCTCTAATTGCCATACACGATTGTACAATTTTGTCAACATTTCATGATTAAATTAAATCACATTAGTGAGATAAAAAAAGACAAATACCAGTTGCCTCCGTTCCTATCCGGCCATCCTTCTTGGCAATCACTGATTGATGAACTCGCAGGCACCCATGCCATTGTCACCCTTCAACGTCACTGCCCTTTGTAAGTCTTGTTCTTCGTCCGGGAATCGAAAGTTCGGTCTTGGTAATCACTGCATGGAAAAGCTTAGAGTTCATCGCTATGCTGCTTTGCCAACACCGTTTGAAAAAATTGCCCAAAAACAACAGTTGCTGTTTTAGTATTAGTAGATCTGGCAACCGACTCGTCATCGTCACTTGTCTTCTTTCCTAGTTTTGGAAGTGCATAGGATTATTGCAGATGGGCACGCTGCGTGCCTTACCAGTTGCACTCTCTACTTTTTGGTGCCTTGTTTGTCCCGAGTAAAGGCCTTTGTACCGATCGGCTGTACACATGAATTGGATAGAACGGATCAAAATACACCGGGTGCATGCACGTGGGTCCCATGTGGTTTTCTTTTTGACTCTCTCGTTGCTACACAACGGTTTTCATTCCCCTTTACTTCTCCCTTCCGTTTGCTTCTTGTAAGATCGCAAAAATTCATTAAGCTCAAATAGTAGGAAAATGTGAAAAATTTAAATTTTTTAATGCACCTTGTTGACATTTGAGTTTCCTGATTTTCATTTGGAACCTTGTCTTATTTTGAAGTTCGCAAATCTATTAACCAGACGAAAATTAGTCGAGGACAGAGAATTTGAAAATAAATTAAACTGACATTTCAACTTAAACCAGGAATTTGAATTGAAATTAGATTTGAGAAGAAAAGGAAAACAAAAGCCTAAAATAACAGTCTGGGCCAAATCGTTGTTGGCCTAACTTTCCTTTTCTTCCTCTTTTCTTTCGCCTCCCGACCCAACCGTATTTCACACAGCACTCCCAGTCCGCCTCCCTTCTCCTCATCACTCCACGCCGACACACCACCCCACCATTGGCACCATGCCGCCACTCGCGCCGCAACGCTTGTATTGAGGCCATCGCCACATCGCCGTGGAGTTGGCCGCTGCCTCACTCACGCGTCCCCGCCTCGCCGCCACCGCCGCTACCACCATCCCGCCGCCACGCCTCTAATCGCCTTTCGCTATTCACGCGCTGCCGCCGCCCATACCACTACCCACAACCACTCCTTTGCCACCCTACTTGAGTCGCGCCTAGTGAAAACGATCGGATAGTTTCCGACCGATCCGGACGAAAAACGATTCTGATTGTCTCGGATCGGATTTTTCTGATAATTTCTGACGGAACGACTGGATTTTTTTGCCGGAAACTGAAACGTAATACGCAGAGCTATGCTATCCGGCGATACGAAACGAATACTGATTATCCTGATAAGACTAAGGCCGTCGATATCCGGATTTCACCCAAAAGAGGATTTCTGCCCAAAAGAGAAAATGAGATTTTAATTGATTTCTAAATTTCGAAAATGCAACAAATCAAATAGCCTTTTAAAAATAGTAAATAGAGTTCAAAAATTCTAGAAAAATCACAAAATTCCTTGAATGATTTTGAACTTAATAAAATTAATTTCAACTTAAAATTGGTTTTTATTTTTGCACATAAATTATTTTTAATTTCTAAAAATAGTAAAAACCTTTTAAATTCTAGAAAAATCAAGAAATTAATTATTTTTCACTTTAAATCAAATAAAATCCTAGAAAACTCAATAAATTTTATTTTTACATTAAAAACTAGGAAATTAAATAATTAACTTTATTTTATTATTTTTTTCTTTTTAACCAAGAAAACTCTTTTAAATATCAAAAAATCTAATAAAATAATAACTTTATTAATTTTATTTTTGGTAATATACTTTGGGATGTTATAGTAATTTGTGTATAAACTAACTATCTAGCCTGATCGATGTTAGTGTGAATTAAGTTTTATGGATGTGATGAACTAAGTATGAATACGTGATGATTTGTGACTTGTGAGTTATGACTTATGAGCTAAATATGGTAAACTAAGTGTTTTATTTGTGATGAACTAGTTAATACAACTTGCTAGTGCCAATGTTCTTTGTAGTTGCTGAAAATATGAACAATTCATGAATGTTTGCATCAAATAAACTAGTTATATATTTTTGTTAATTTCTCGTATACAATTTAAGGGGTTTTCATGTTTCAAAAATATCCGCGATCAGATTCGCTTTCGACCAGATTCGCCCATTCAGATCAGATTCGATATTATTCAGATCCGTGATTCGTGATCCGAGGTATTCGTATTCGCTCGAATCCAAAAATATGAAAACAAATATGGCGTAACCATTATCCGTCCGTATTCGATCCGCTTTCACCCTAGCCGTGCCCCGACCTCCCTTCCCCTCCTCTGGCCCCAACCTCCCTCCTTCCTCCCAATCGCAATAAGCTCCTCGCGCCGCCGCAGACTCCGCATGTGTGCAATCGCCACCTCGTGAGCTCCAGCCACCATCGCCATGCCTCTAGCACCACCTCTGTCCTCTTCCTAGCGCCCACCTCTATTCCCTCTTTGCCTCCCGAGCCTGCACTGCCCTCATCTTCCTCCTCTCCGGTGGTGCACCGCCCGACACTGCCGCCGCCTCTTTCTTGTTTTGGCCAACCCGTGAGCTCCTCCCTTTGACTCACGTCATGTCATGTTCCCTGCACCCTTCTCCTCAATCAATTCGATCTTCTCCTCGGGCACCGCGCCATCATATTCCTTACCTCTGGCCGAAACCGCCTCCACTGTCTGTCAACCGATGAGTTCCTCCTTGTTTCCTCTCGCCAGAGCACCCCAAAGACTTCTCCTCAATCCTCCACCGCCACTCACTCTTGCTCTTGTTCTCGCAGTCCGCGCCGCATGAACCTCCCCACGCCGCTCTCGCTCTTGTCTCCAGCCCACCTCGCACTTCTCTCTGTTTCTCTCTCTATGTATGACTAGTGAGCCCATTCAATAAGGGGATTAATTGAATTTAATTAGTAGGGTGATTAGTTGATAACACCTCATTAACAAGTTTCTTATTATTTAAATTAATTGAGATTAATTTAGGTGATTAGAGTTTAGTTAGAAGTGTTCAGTGAGTCATGACCATTTAGAATGCAAAAGGCAAGTTTAGGTAGGAATCATACAAAAATAGTTCATTAATGGAAACCTTCATTTGCAAATTAAGTAAAATTTGTTAACCTTATCAACATTTCAATAACAATAGGTCACATCTTCAAAATTACATTGAATTAAACCAACTACGTGATCAATTCGTAGTTAGATGTTAAGTAAATATAATTAGGTGTCATTAGCATTTAACTTAAAAAGAGAATGTTTAATTAGGAGTCATGTTAGAATATAAACCTCAATGGCACGAAGGCCCTAGGCCATAACTAAAATAACAATAATCATAATTGATTGTTAACCAATAAGTCATTATATAAACATGTTAGCAAATAAAACACAATGTTAAATGATCAATGGACCATATCAATTAGGTTTAAAGTTAAGATTATTAATCTTGATAATATTTCCATAATGGTTAGGTCTCATTTAATTTAATATTAATGAAATTGATAGTGTTAAATGATGGGTGAAGAATATTGTTAGATCATTATAATTATGTCAAGTGCGTGATTTAATTAGATGGTAGATTTACATAATGTTGTACATAGATTTACATAATGTTGTACACCATGACTTAGTAACATTATATTTGTGGTTAGTCTCAATCTAATAACCCTATAGACCGGCATACAGATCACATATATTCGAATTCAAAATCATCACAAGGGACTACAACAAATATTTAATTAAACGATTTTGCTAAACAACATTTGACTATTTTCTTTTATCAAAATAGTCTAATTTCATCCATTCAATATGCTTTGAGATTTGCACTTCTTCTCATCCGATGAGTTGGGTCTGAATTTATTATAATTTTTCTTCAAATATAATGGGTTTACCACATTGCCGTATTTTGTTGCTATAGAATTTAATTTTTAGTCTTTGTTTTTGTTCAATCTCTCAGTATATGTTAGATTTTGAATCATGTGATGGGAATATGAGCTATTAAGACTTTCGAGAATAATTATAGTGACTAAGAACAAAAATTACATAAATAATTTAATGTAATTTATGTAATGATGTTGTAAATGAAATTTTTTGACTGCTTTGGGTTGAAAAATAGTTGAATCTTAGATAGACGAACCCTTAATTAAATCAATCATTTAGTTAAATACCCCACTATAATTAGGTTAGGATTAATTTCCTAAGTTAGGTTTAATTGACTAGTGGCCCTCATTAGATAACGATTGAGTCATTGTGTGGATTAGGTCGCTTGATGTGCGCTACATGTAACAAATAGATTAGCAAAATAATATTAATAGAAAATACTAAATATCGTAAACATACACTTGTAAGTAAAGCCCTTGCCAATTATCGATTTGGTAAGATAATTGCTTTAGTTGAAGGTTAACTAGGATTGTTGAGGTCATTGACCCATACGACCTAGACATTAATTATTAATTAAATTAAGCCCTCAATTAAATGATAATTGAACCGCAGGAAGATAATAAGTCTTTGGCATATGAGCCATGCTAACAATGGATTAAGTAATTAAGCAGGTCATTAACACTTAAAATATAAATAGAAACTCAACTAGAAATTGTGTTAAACCATCAAGTTGCACCTTTGTCAACACACACACACACACACAAAATATATATATATTGTAATACTCCAATTTATTCTAAGAAACAAAGCATTCAAAAGAGAAATTAAACATAAGGAAAAGGGAGTTTCTCGTAGTCTTCAAAGAACTGGCCTCTGCCTTAGCCCAGAGGCCCATAAGAGGCCTGCCACCAATAAAAGGAGGGGAAACCCTAGTCCACTACTATAGCTATAGTAACATCGCACACGCCGCACTACTTGTTACATGTAATCGCACATCCTCCCTTGCGCCCATTGCGATTCCCTTCCTCTTGGTGGTGCTCTCCCATTGTCATTGCCAAGGAGAAAGGTGGAGGAGAGGAGAAGAAGAGGAGAGGAGCGCTTCGCTGGGATCTCAATAGGCACATCGTAACATCCTCATTTTCAACTTGTGTTTCAAATGTAAGGAAATGAGTAGAAATTAAAACTTTTTCTTACACCCTTCGTTGTTGAACTTTTCTCAAATTCTTGCAAAGGAATTTTGGGAAATTCAAAATCAAAATGCAATTCTCTCAAGTAAAAACCTCCTTGTGAAATCTTGTGTCAAGCCTTTGGAAATATTTTTCCTTGGTCCTAGGGTGCTTGGTGACACCTCTCAATCATTTCATAATTTTTGGAAATTATTTGAAACATTTTAGAGGCAAGTTAAACCCTGTCAAACCTATGAAATAACCTTTCTGGAATTTCTTGAGAAAATTCCAGCACAAAAATCTCTCGAAATTTTATGGAAGGTTAATCCTAAAGTCGAAAGTCCAGTTAAAATTTCATAAATTTTGGAGTTGATTCGATACCTTATTTAATTCCCTAAAGTCCATCTCCAATCTAAAACCCTAGTCTCAGTCGACTTGACTTGCACTGTCCGACTCTAGGTCTTGCCGCACCGAGCTGCCTAGCCACGCCGGGCTTGGGCGCTTGGGCGCGTGGTGTCGGCCGTTGCTGATTTGGATCCAACCGCCACGACTTCCCTACTCTCTTCCCACCTCCGGAGGTCCCCTGCTGATCCCTACTGCTCACTTCCAATCATGTCCCCACCTCCTCCTCGTTTCTTCTTCTTCCTCGCATGGGGAGATGGAGGCGCCGAGAATTGCACAGGCTTGTCCCATCGCTCCGCCCTCGCCAACGGCTCTTTATCGCTTCTTCTTAAATGCTCACAAGACCTTCCTCCAAAGTCTTCCCGCTACCAACTCTCGCACTTCTCTCAGCAAGTGGCGCGCTTGAGCTCCATTTCGTGGAGCTGCTCGGTTTCTCCCGTTGCTCACTAGCTTTATATGGTCCCCAGCTTCCTTGGCTTCCTTCCGCACCTTTGCAAGTCTCAGCTCACTGCGGAACCAAATCGCATAGCGGAAACACTTGCCGCCAATGTCGCACCGCCGAGCCCTCATCACCATCGGAGCTCCGTGGTCCTCGCCCCTCCCTTAGCGTCGCAGCTTGCTTCTTTCACCTCCGGCCCTGTCCACTAACTTGATTCGGCTTGTTTTCGTGAAGCACTGAATTGGGTTTTCAGCCTTCTCTGATTTGGAATCGCCGCCCATCCTTAGCTCCGTAAGCATGCCTCCTCCTCCGCTTACCGCTCTTGCTCCATTTGTGGGCCCTTCCGAGCTAATCGCAGCTTTCTTCGCCTCGCTTATGGCGGAGCTCTCCCCGTGTCATCTTCCTCTCTCGCCCGGCCGGCCTGGGCCGCTAGAACTCCCGACCTCCCTTGACCTCCTTCTGGGCGAGGTGAGTTCGCGATAACCTCCTAAAGCTTAAGCACCGTAGGTGAGGTCGAGGCGAAGTTTTTCTCGGTTTCTGCTTTTTCTCAGACTTTAGGCTTCGCCATTCCACTGTTTGGCGATTTAGGTCATCACCGACTACATGGTAAACTCAAAATGTTCGCAATAGTATTGCGAACATTTTGCCTCTATTAATTCGCTACGCCGTATCGTGACGCGACGCAGCCGTGACCAAATCCAGTGTTCTATGTTGTTGTCGCATTTTTGTCAAGTCATTGACTTCTCGTTCATCGTGACCGCCCAAGACCACTCCTGTTAGATCCCGACCGTAGGATCTTGTTTGCGAAAACTCAGTCCCGTGACCTCTTCGCTTAATCCTAGCCCTTAATGATCTCTTCATGATTAGATCTAAACCGCCGATCCCTTTTCTCAGAGAAACATAAGTCCTAGGACCTCCCTGCGCAGATCTTAGCCATTCATGAGCTCTTCAAGTTAATCTTAGCCGCTAGATCCTCGGTGCACGACGCAGTAGCCGTGACCTCCCCTAATGGAAATCCCGGTCGTTAAAGACCTCCGTAGGTTAAATCCTAGCCTCAGACCACCCTCCTCCTTGGGGTCCTCTTTACAAAAAGATCTCCTGGGGTCCTCTTTGGAAAAGACCTCCGGTCCTTGTGAAAAGACCGCAAGACCTTCTCGTTGAGATCTGGACCGCTTATGACCTCCCTAGGAGATCTAAGCCTTCTGCACTTCTCTCTGCTAAAGCACTTTTTGGAGGACCTCCTCATTGAGATCTTGACCGTTAGGACTCTCGGTGAGATCCTAACCGTCCGCACCTCTTCCGCATGGATCTTGACCATTAGACCTCCTCGTGAGATCCTAGCCGCAAGACCTCTCACCGTGAAGCTTATCGCTTAGGACCTCCTCGTCAGACTGGACCCGCTAGACCTCCCTGGAGATCTTAGCCGCCCAAACCTCCCTTGTGAGTGGGCCTTAGGACCTCCCTCCTCGAGCTCGGGCCGCAGCATCCAAATCGATGGCCACGACTCTCGGCGCAAGGAGGTCCTTTGGGCGCCGTGCGATCGGTGCTCGAGGCCGTTGATTTGATATCGACGGCCAGACCTCCCGCTTTGTCGGGTCATGTGACCACCTGCTGGCTTCCTCTAATATTAAACTTGTCGTTAAAATTGACTTTAGGCATGTTATCTTTCAAAGAAGAGTTCATATGCAATTTAGTTTTGTTCATTTTATAACTTGAAAAATAATAACTAAATCATTTTAACTCTAAATGAGATGAATCCAATTGGGTTGTTCATCTTATGAGGTTCTTGATCTACCATAAAAATTTCACTGCACCACCTTTCTAGAAATTTTTGCCAAACAATTTAATTATGATGAATAAAGAATGATTGCAATTTTTCCCAACTAAGCAAACTTGTTTTGATCATAACTTTGCATTAAGAGTCCAAATCAGTTGGTTCTGTTTCTTAAATTGTTATAAATCATGCCCTGCTTCGTGTAAAATTTTCTAGAGCATTTGGATCTGTTGGTTTTAGAGTCTTTTCGCTTTCTTTGTTCTTATCGGTTCTTTTCGCTTCTTTCGTAGGTTCCGACAATTGTGCCATCCTTGAGAGTGATCCTCTCAACATAGTGAGCAACAGCAGCAATGTAAGCGAGCTTGATCATTTCCATTTAATCCCATTACTTTTAAAGTCTAATACTTTGTTTAACTTGTATGTATGCATTGCTATTTTGTTGTTAAATTGATTAGTTAATCCTCTAGTTGCATAATCTGAGGTAAATAATTACCTCTACTACCTGAGCTTCAGGTTATTTGTCGTGATTAGAGTTCGTTGGATGAGCTCTTGTCACTTAGTAGATTACAAATAAATATTGCTCACCATGCCTAGTCATCAGAGTATTAAGCATCATCGACTTAGTCGATGATCTTGATCACACTAATGTTACTATTATTCCATTATGTCCAACCTTGTGTTTTACTAATTTGCAAATCAAAACCCAAAACAAAAATTATATCTTGACTTGGGCACAATGGTATGTTGGTGTGATCTGCTGGGTGTGATTGAATGGTGCCTAAGTCCCCAAGGACCGAAAGTTACTTGTGTCACTAAGCCAACGCTATTGCGTATAACCACACAAGGGGATATGGGACCTCTCTGACTAAGTACTTTGGGAGGTGTGCACTGGGTCGCAGTGGTTAAACTGCTTTTATAAGGGGAAGAGCACCAGCTGTGTTTCGTCGGGCCGGTGCACCCTACCCTTCCGTTGTCGCGATTTTAATTAGCATCATTCATTGAAAATGTCTTGTTAGACTTAGCCATGCCCTCGCATACCAAAGGAAGTATGCTAACCGTGGTTGGTGGAAAGGCGGCCCATCGTGTGGGTACATTGGTACACCCCGCAGTGGTTAAAACTATTCGAATAGCCTCGCCCTAGGTTATGGACATTGCTTGGTAAGGTCGTGCAAGAAATAGACTACAACCTTTTTTAAAAAAACTTAAAACTTGACATGGGTGGTATGAAGGGGTACTTCATGCTATTGTTGTGGTGACTATTGGGTTAGTCACTTCTGTGATGTTGTTGTCATCTATCTATTGTTATAATTGTCATTCTCGTTATTTGAACAATAAAAATTAATTGCAAACTTACTTTTAATGTATTACATTATTGCAAATAAAACTTGCTTTATGTGAAAATAAGTCCAGAGTCTCTCCACTTAAATAAAGCTTGCATGTAGTTAATTATAGTTCTCGTTATCTTACACGTCGTCTTTATGAGTACAAAAATAATTTTTGTACCTGATGCTATGCTTAATTGTTTTGTTGCAGAGGAAGAAGGTGAGCCCCAAGGGCCTCACTTTTTGAGTTGTGTTATGCCGTGGTGTTTGGGACGACTAGCCCGGCGGTCCTGGTTGGTTGCCTTGTGGGTAAAGGCACACCGATTGGCTTTTGTTTATCGCCATCTTATAACCCTTTGCTTGCTACTTATTAGTTGTATGTCATTTAGCTTATTTCGGCATCTTGTTTGTAATAACTCTTTATATTATGTATGTCTTTTGAACTTGTGTTGTGCTTCTGGTTCTATGTGAATGAATGGGATTGATGCACCATTTGTAGCGAGGTGTATATCTGCATTGGAAGTATACATATCTCGAGGTTTGTTTATTTGATTTGTAATGTTAGGACCAAATGGATGGTTAACATTACAAGCCAAATAAACTGGGTCCTCAAAGTTGGTATCGTGAGCCATTCCACCGTAGTAACTCAAGCTTGGTCGTCTTAGGATATTTTGGAAACCTTATTTTCAAAGTATCAAATAAATTATGAAAGCTTAAGTAAATTCTCAGATTTTATTCCCTACCTATCTTAGCTTTCTTCTCTCATCTTGCTCTAAATTGAGTTTTGAAAGTTGTTTTCCTCCCTTCCTCCAAAGATAGTTGTTATCGATTAATTGGGTTTTGGGAACCAATGAGTTTGGCAAATTGAAGTGTTAGCTGCCCTCTACAAGGTTTTGAAGTTTCGGGTTGAAGATTTCGCTTGGAAGCTTGGATGCAAAATCTGGACAGCGGTCATTCAATTTCCTGACAGCAAGCTCAATGGTCCTAAATAGGGTAGAAAATGAGAGGTTAATCAACTAAAACTTGTGGGAATACAAGGGTAAGATGATACTAGTTAGCTAAGTATCTAACACTATTGTTGCCGCTTAACCTTGCTCTTGGGTAGTGTATACTTGATGTAGTGTGCTGAAATTTTTATCTTCTCAACCCATTGCTCGCTCATTCAATACGGGTTAATGGCATCGAGAAGTTGAGATTTGGTTTGGTGTTTCCCGTCGCTTTGGAGCCTCTTTGGAAGCATTTAAAGTTTTTATGCTTGTTATTTTGGCTTTCGCTAGGTGATACCTCATTCCCTAATCGTTAGCTTTTCGCCATCAACTTCTAGATTTAAGGCTTTGTTGCTAACCCAAATTTGTCCCGGTGATGGTGAGGTACTCGTGAGCGCCGTGGTCGCAGCTGTGTTGGATGAGGAGCTCCCCGCCTCCGACCATGGCCGAGGTTCTTCTACGCATCGAGCGCAACCGCTCAGAGGACAGAGGGTCCTCGTGGATGTTATTGCGCGTTAACACCTCCACCCCACCGGCCTCAGATCCGTGCAAGGGGTGGACATCACTCGTGGGGGTCTTGCCGAAGCTTTTCGCACTCAGCCCCACCTTCTCCTGTGTCCGAGGACCCACCGGACGCAGATGACTAGTCGCGCCAAAGTTGAGCGAAGCTCGACGCTGCCCAAAGGCCGTGGCCACGACAAGGCACTCTTTGCTCCCATCACCAGGGCAGACTTCTTGGTGGGAGAATTTCTGGCCATGCAGCCCACGCCACACCGCCTCTTGGGAGGAGTTCGATCGCGCTCCATCGAGCTCACATCCCTCGGCTTGATGAAGTCAAGAAGAAGGAATTTCTCGCGCCAAGCAAGGGCGTAAGTCGCTGATGGAGTACCTTACGAGTTCAACCACTTGGCTCGTTATGCTCCATCCGAGGTGGCCAATGATGAGGCCAAGCAGAGAAGTTCATGGAGGGCTTGTCTCGAGGAGTTGCAAGACAAACTATCCATTGTGGACTTTGCCGACTTTCGGACCTGTGGACAAGGCCATTGTTGCCGAAAGACAAGCGAAGGCGCTAAGGCGAGTCCCGCAGCGCAAGTGGAAGGCCCAACGGTCGCGCACAGCCGGTCTTCCCGTCCTCGAAGTTGGGCTCGCACTGTGGGCCCGCTTGGCTCACCACCGCCGAGGCCATCGGCACCACCCCGCCTCCCGCAGCCGTGCTCCCGCCACGCACTTGCGACCGCAGGTGGCCCGCAATCCGGCCGCCGGTCACTTGCTTTTCCTCGCAAACCAAAGGGCCATTATGCAAATAATTGCCCTAACAGATCGAGTAGCCCTCGCCCTAACTGAGGATGCGAGCAAGGAGGTGGTCCTTCCAGATCGTAAGTTGTCCCCGCTACCCAAGGCGTGGGTAGTGGCCGTGTCAACCTCATCTCCGCGGAGGAGGCACAGAGACACCGACGCCCCGTTGGGTACGCTGCTAACTCCATCCTGCTATTGTCTTGTTCGATTCGTGAGCATCTCATTCTGCTTGTTTCAGCCTGTTGCCTGTGGGAGATCTTCTTTACTCCATTGTTGGTCCCAGCGCTCATTCGCTCTCCTGCCTGGAGTTGAGAGCCGAGTCTGAGCGTAGGGATGTCCTCGTTGAGATAGAGGGGTAGGGTTTTAGCTTAACCTTATCCTCCTCCGATCGGGCGAGCTTAGATGTAATCCTCGGCATGGATTGGTTGTCTCAAAGACATGGAACAAATTGATTGCGCTAGAGGCTCATCTACCTCACCAATCCTTCTCGGGCGAAAGGTGTTCGCCGCCGAAGTCGCAAGGTCCGCATCTCTTCGTGCTCGGGCGGCCGCTCTAGATATTAGTGAAGTCCCCACGTATGTGACTTCGCCGATGTCTTCCCAAGATCTCCCGTGGATGCCACCATCGCGGACCTCAAGTTTGCCATTGAGTTGGTTCCCAGATCGCTTCGATTTCAAGAGGCACTACCGATGTCTCCAAACGAGTTGGTGGAGTTGAAGAAGCAACTGGGGAGCTTCAAGAGAAGGGTTTCATCCATCCTAGCTCATCTCTCAGAGTTGTCCGCAATCTTGTAAAGAAGAAGGACAATACTCACAAGATAGGTGCGTGGATTACCAGCCACTTAATGAAGTGACTATAAAGAACAAGTATCCCTTGCCCCGCATCGACGATCTCTTCGATCAATTAACCGAGCTCGAGTCTCTCTCCAAGATTGATTTAAGAGTGATATCATCAAGTTCGATTCGACCCGAGGATATCCCAAAGACGGCCTTCTACTACCGCTATGGCCTGCACGAGTATACCGTTATGTCGCTCGCTTAACCCATGCTCGCCTGTTCATGACTCTCATGAATTCGTGTTTATGGAGTATTTGGATAAGTTTGTTGTGGTCTTCATCGATGATATTCTTATCTACTCCAAAAACGATGAGGAACACGCCGAGCATCCGAGGCTTGTGTTGGGCAGCCGTGAGCACCACCGTGATGCGAAGTTCGCGCGCGACTCGGTTGAAGGAGGTGGCCTTCTAGGCCATGTTCTTTCGCAGAGAGGCGAGGCCGTGGATCCTAGCAAGATCGATGTGCTTTCCTCGAGTCATCCCACTTCGGCCACGAAGTCCCGAGTTTTCGTTTAGCGGATATTATCGCCGCGAGAACTTCTCCAAGATAGCGGCCAATGACGGAGTTGCTCAAGAAGGACAAGAAGTTCTCATGGTCCGTCCGCTCGTGAGGAAAGTTTCCGGTACTCGAAGCGGTTGACCACCGCTCCCGTCCTTGTTCTTCCCGGATGTCCATCGGCTTCGATATCTTTTGCGACGCTTTCTCGCCGAGGCCTCGTTGTGTCCTTATGCAAGAAGGCAAGGTAGTGGCCTATGCATCAAGACAATTGAGACCTCATGAACTCAACTATCCTACCCATGACTTAGAGCTAGCCGCGTGATCCATGCACTTAAGATTTGGCGACATTACCTAATCCAGAATCTGCCAGAAGTGTATTCGACCACAAGAGCTTAAAGTATTTGTTCACCCAACCAGATCTCGAACCTGCAAAGGAGATGGTTGGAGTTGATCAAGGACTACGACATGGGTATTCACTACCATCCGGCAAGGCTAATGTCGGTGCGCGATGCGCTTAGTCGCAAGCGCATTGCAATGCATTGTTGCCCAGAGCATCACCACCCTTCCGAAGAATTTCTGCCTCAACTTGGGTTTGTTGAGCATGGGTCCTCGCCGCCTTGGTTGTAACACCAACCTTGGTGGATCGGATCAAGTCCGCCAAGAGTCAAATGTGGGAGTGAACCGCATCAAGGAGAATGTCAAGAACTGAACACCCAAGTGCTTCTAAGATGAGCTTGGTGTCGTGAGGTTTGGGCAACGCCTGTGGTTCCAAAGGATATGGAATTGCGGGATGTGATTCTCGCGCAAGCCTATGATTCTTCTTTTTATCCATTCATCCCGAGCCACAAAGATGTATCAAGATCTCCTGCAGAGGTTTTGGTGGACCCAATGAAGAGGGAGATCGCAAGGTTCGTTGTCGGCGCGACGTGGGTGTCGCCGGTCAAGGCCGAGCATCGCCCGTCTACCGATCGCTTCATCCCTTACCCATTCCGGAGTGGAAGTGGGATTCGATCGATGGATTTATCATCGGTTTACCCCGTCTCCCAAAAAGAATGATGCCATCCGGTTGTCATCGATCGATTGACTAAAGTGGCTCATTTCCTTCTCGCCAAGACCGACTTCGAGTAGGTCTTCACGGATCTCTAGCATAGCCGTGATCGTGAGTTTGCATGGTGTGCCCAAGACGATTATGTCGATCGTGGTTCATTGCTCACTTGCGATTTTGGCATAGCTCGCAAGAGGCGCATGGAACCCACCTTTCCTTCACCGCAGATCACCCCAACCGATGGTCGCACCGAGAGTGTCAACCAAGTGTTGGAAGACATGCTTCAGGCGTGTTCTATCTTATGGAAAGCATGGGGAGAAATGCTTGCCATTCGCCGAGTTTTCTACACAACAATGCTCTTTCTGCCGCCTTTGCATGGCACCCTTCGAGGCCTTATACGGAGGAAGTGTAGAACCCCGTTGAACTGGTCCAAACCGCGAAGACCTTTTTTTGGCCCGACTTGATCAATGAGGCCGAGTCAAGTCCAACTTATTCGTGATCATTTGCGCACGCCAATCCGTGCAAAAGAGCTATGCGGATCACCGCCGCCGTGAGTTAAGTTTTGAGCCTAATGACTTTGTTTATCTCAAAGTCTCCTTTGAAGGGCCATCAACGCTTCGCGCCAAGGGCAAGTTGGCTCGATATGTCGGTCCCTACCGCCATCGAGAAGAAGGAGCCGCTGCTACAAGTTGGAGTTGCTCGTCGCGCTTGCGTGGGGTACATGATGTGTTCCATGTGTCCCAACCTAAAGAAGTGCCTCCGCTGTTCCAACCGAGGAAACTCGCTGGAAACTCTAGACGCCCAAGAAGATTTGATCTATCACGAGCATCCCTGCTCGATACTCGAGGAGGCTGAACGAAGAACTAGGAATCGCTCCATTAAGTTCCTTAAATTTCAAAGTGGTCAAACCATTTCGAGGATGAAGCTACATGGGAGCGAGAAGATCGTCCGCAAGGCAGACTACCCTCTTTTCTTTCCGAGTGAGCCAAATCTCTGACAAGATTTTTGTAAGGGAGGTTTGTAACATCCTCATTTTCAACTTGTGTTTCAAATGTAAGAAAATGAGTAGAAATTAAAACTTTTCTTACACTCTTCTCGTTGTTGAACTTTTCTCAAATTTTGCAAAGGAATTTGGGAAATTCAAATTCAAAATCCTCAATTTCTCAAGTCAAAACCTCCTTGGTAAAATCTTGTGTCAAGCCTTGGAAATATTTTTCCTTGGTCCTAGGTGCTTGGTGACACTCTCCAATCATTTCATAATTTTTGAAATTATTTGAAACATTTTAGAGGCAAGTCAAACTCCTGGTCAAACCTCTGAAATGACCTTTGAATTTCTTGAGAAAATTCCAAAGGCACGTAAATCTCGGAAATTTTATGGAAGGTTAATCCTAAAGTCAGAAGCTCCAGCTTAAAAGTTCATAAATTTGGAGTTGATTTGATACCTTATTTAATTCCCTAAAGTCCAGCTCCCAATCTAAAACCCTAGTCCGAGTCGACTTGACTCTGCACTCATGTCCGACTCTAGCCTGGCCGACCGAGCCACCTAGCCACGCCGGGCTTGGGCGCTGGTGGTGTCGGCCGCTGGATTTGGATCCAACCGTCACGACCTCCCCTACCTCTTCCCACCTCCGAGGTCCCCGCTTGATCCCTACTGCTCACTTCCAATCATGCGTCCCCGACCTCCTCCCCGCTCTTCTTCTTCCTCGTGCATGGGGAGATGGAGGCGCGAGAATTGCACGCTGGCTTGTCCCATCGCTCCGTCCTCGCCAACGGCTCTTCATCGCCTCTTCTAAATGCTCGCCAAAGACCTTCTCCAAAGTCTTCCCGCTACCAACTCGCCACTTCTGCGGCTGGTGGGCTGCTTGAGCTCCATTTCCCGTGGAGCTGCTGGGCTTCCTCCGCTTTCACTAGCTTTATATGGTCCCCAGCTCCTTCGCTTCCTTCGCACCTTTGCAAGTCCTTAGCTCACTCAGGAACCAAATCGCATAGCTACCGAAACACTTGCCGTCATTATCGATCGCCGAGCCCTCATCACCATCGGAGCCCAGTGGTCCCTCGCCCTCTCTTAGCGCCGCAGCGCTTTCTTTCACCTCCCGCCCCGCCCACTAACTTGATTCGCTTGTTTTCTGTGAAGCACTGAATTGGGCTTCCGCCTTCTCGATTTGGAATCGCCGCCTCCATCCTTAGCTCCTAGCATGCCTCCTCCTCTGCTTACCGCTATTGCTCCATTTGTGGGCCCTTCCGAGCTAATCGCAGCCTTTCTTCGCCTCGCTTATACCGAGCTCCTCCCGTGTCATCTTCCTTCTCGCTTCCCGGCGCGGCCGCCGCCGCTAGAACTCCCGACCTCCCTTGACCTCCTTCGCCCTGTGAGTTCGCGATAACCTCCAAAGCTTAAGCACTGTGCAGATGAGGTCGCGCGAAGTTTTTCTCATTTTTTTTTTTCTGCATTTTAGGCTCCGCTGCTCCACTCGTCTGGCGACATTAGGTCATCACCGCGAAAGTGTTTCAAAATGTTCGCATAGTATTGCGAACATTTTGCTCTCGCACTCGCACCGCGGGTCGCGGCGCGCGACGAGCCGATGACCAAAGTCCGTGTTCGCGGTTGTTGTCGGATTTTTGTCAAGTCATTGACCTCCTCGGTTCATCGTGACGATTCAAGACCACCTCGTGTTAGATCCTCGACCGTAGGATCTTGTCTCATAAAACTAAGGTCCTAGGACCTCTTCAATTTAATCTTAGCCCTAATGATCTCTTCGTGATTAGATCTAAACCGGCCGATCCCTTTCTTCAGTAGAAACTTAAGTCCTAGGACCTCCTTGCCAGATCTTAGCCGCTCATGAGCTCTTCAAGCAATCTTAGCCGCTAGATCCTCGTGTAGTACGACGTTAGCTGCCAGGACCTCCTAATCGAAATCCTCGCCGCAAAGACCTCTCGTGAGGTTAAATCCCAGCCCTCGTGACCACCCTCCTCCTTGGGGTCCTCTTTGCAAAAGACCTCCTTGGGGTCCTCTTTGCAAAAAGACCTCTGGTCCTTTGTGAAAAGACCGCAAGACTCTCGTTGAGATCCGATCGCTTATGACCTCCCGGTGGAGATCTAAGCCGCCCGCACTCTCTCTCTAAAGCACCGCTTTGGAGGACCTCTCATTGAGATCTTGACCGTTAGGGACCTTCGTGAGATCCTAACCGTCCACACTCCTTCCGCATAGATCTTGACCGTTAGGACCTCCTCGGTGAGATCCTAGCCGCCAAGACCTCTCACCGTGAAGCTTATCGCTTAGGACCTCCTCGCTCGAGACTGGACCGTTAGGACCTCCCTGGAGATCTTAGCCCGCCCGCACTCCCTTGTGGAGTGGGCCTTAGACCTCTCTCCGAGCTTTGGCCGCAGATCCAAACTGACGGCCACGAGCCCTCAAGGCGCAAGGAGGTCCTTTGGCGGCGCTGCGCGATAGGTGCCCGGAGGCCGCTGGATTTGATATCGATGGCCAGGACCTCTCGCTTTGTCGGGCTCAAGACTCACCCGAGAGCTCCAAATTTTCCAAGTATTTAAATGTTCTAGTTTTCAAAATGCATAACTATTTTCTCTGCTTTAACTCCTTTTGAGAAATTCAAGCTGTGTTAGCTCTATGGTAAGATGAACTTTAAATTGAGTATGATTTTGAACTCTTTCAGAGGTAAAATAGGATAAACTAGGTTAACTTGTTTCAACTTAAAGTGTGGTCTAGAATTCAATGAAATTTGTAAAATGCATAACTAATTCTCTCAAATCCTTTTGAGTGAATCCAATCTGTTGGCTTTCTAATATTAAACTTGCTGTTAAAATTGACTTTAGGCATGTTACTGTTTTCAGCAAGAGTTCATATGCAATTTAGTTTTGTTCTATTTTTATAACTTGAAAAATCATAACTAAATCATTTTAACTCTAAATGAGATGAATCCAATTGGGTTGTTCATCTTATGAGGTGCTTGATCTACCATAAAATTTCAGCTGCATCACCTTTCTAGAAATTTTTGCCAAACAATTTAATTATGATGAACAAGAATAGATTGCAATTTTTCCACTGATTGAGCAAACTTGTTTTGATCATAACTTTTGCATTAAGAGTCCAAATCAGTTGGTTCTTGTTTCTAAATTTGTTATAAATCTACGCCCTTGCTGTTGTAAAATTTTCAGACATTTGGACTGTTGGTTTTAGAGTCTTTTTTCGTTTTCTGTTCTTTACTCTCTTTTTCATTTTTTCTATAGGTTCCAACGATTGTGTCATCCTTGAGAGTGATCCTCAGCTGTATAGTGAGCAAACATGTTTTATTGCCAGTTTGATCATTTCCCATTTAATCCCATTACTTTTAAAGTCTAATACTTTGTTTAACTTGTATGTATGCATTGCTATTTTGTTGTTAAATTGATTAGTTAATCCTCTAGTTGCATAATCAGTAGGTAAATAATTACCTCTACTACCCAGTTTAGGTTATTTGTCTGTGATTAGAGTTCGTTGGATGAGCTCTTGTCACTTAGTAGATTACTTAATAAATATTGCTTCAACCATGCCTAGTCATCTGAGAGATTGGGGTATCATCGATCTAGTCGATGATCTTGATCACACTAATGTTACTATTATTCCATTATGTCCAACCTTGTGTTTTACTAATTTGCAAATCAAAACCCAAAACAAAAATTATATCTTGACTTGGGCACAATGGTATGTTGGTGAACTCTAGTGTGATTGAATGGTGCCTAAGTCCCCAAGGACCGAAGTTACTTGTGTCACAAAGCCAAGGGCTTATTATGCTCTAACCACACGAGGATATGAGACCTCTGACTAAGTACTTTGGGAGTGCACTGGGTCGCAGGTTAAAACTGCTTTATAAGGGGAAGAGCACTCATGGTTAGCTGGGCCGCCAGCACCCTACCCTTCCGGTTGTCGCGACTTTAATTAGCATCATTCATTGAAAATGTCTTGTTAGACTTAGCCATGCCTCGCATACCAAAGGAAGTATGCTAACCGTGGTCGTGGAAAGGCGGTTCATCGGGTACATTAGCACACCCTCACAGGTTAAAACTATTCGAATAGCCTCGCCCTAGGTTATAGACATTGCTTGGTAAGGTCGCAAGAACTAGACTACAACCTTTTTTTAAAAAAACTTAAAACTTGACATGGGTGGTATGAAGGGGTACTTCATGCTGTTGTGGTGACTATTGGGTTAGTCACCATGATGTTGTCATCTATCTATTGTTATAATTGTCATTCTGTTATTTGAACAATAAAAATTAATTGCAAACTTGCTTTAATTTATTACATTATTGCAAATAAAACTTGCGTGGTTAAAGTGTGGTACATTGGTACCCCCTGCAGGTTAAAACTATTCAATAGCCTCGCCCTAGGTTATGGACACGCTTGGGTAAGCTTTTCAAGAGTTAGACTACAACCTTTAATTAAAACTTGATGGGTTGGTATGAATGTATGTTCATACTATTGTTGTGGTGACCATTGGGATGGTCACTTTCAAAGTTATCTTTATTGTTATTTATTATTGTATCGTTATTTCAACAATTGCTAATAGTTTGTCAAATTGCCTTGAATCTATTACATTATTGCAATGAAAACTTGCTTTCTCGCTGGTAAGTCCAGAGCCCTCCACTTAAATAAAGCTTGCATGTAGTTAATTATAGTTCTCATACCCTACATCGTTGCCTTATGAGTACAAAAATAATTTTTGTACTCAATTGCTTTGCTTAATGTTTTTGTTGCAGAGAAAGAAGGTGAGCCCTAAGGGCTTTCCTTTGTGAGCAGGTGGCTGGTTTGACGACTAGCTTGGCGGTCGGTTGGTTGCCTTGTGGGTAAAGGCACACTAATTGACTTTATTTATCGCCCTATGGCACTTTGCTTCCTGCCTACTTTTTGTTATTTAGTTGTCTTTGACCGTTGGCCCTTGTTGTAATAAATCTCTATTATCTATGTCTTTATTAGACTTGTTGTATGGATTTGATGCATAATTTTGTAACGGTGTGTATCGCATTTTGGGAAGTATACAAACCCGAGGCTTGGTTTATTTGAATTGTGATGCTAGGGTCAATGGAAGGCTAAGAGTTACAAGTCGAATAAACCGGGTTGTAACATCCCAATCTGGGCTTGTGTTTCAAATGTAAGAAAATCAGTAGAAATTAAAACTTTTCTTACATCATGTATTTCACAGCCAAACAATTCTTGTACAAGGGATTATGGAAATACATTGTCACAAGTCTAGTTGATCCAAATCTTGACATTCCAAAACAATCTTGTCAAATTTTGTGATCATCCTCTGAAATATTTTTCCTAAGTCTCATGATATGTGACCCTTCCTGTTTCACAATTTTAGAAATTGTTTGAATATTTTTAGAGGTAAAACCTGCTTGACTCTCAACAAACATTAAAACAGAGCCTTGCAGAATTTTTGAGATTTATTCGCAACATAAAAACCTCTGAAAATTTTACTCAAGGTTAATATCTGTGTTAGCAAGCTCCTGTAAAATTTCATAATTTTTGGAGTTAATTTGCTACCTCAAATAAATCATTCAAAGTCTCTGTTTATTTCAAAGTCAAACTTGGTTTTATCGTTATTTCGTTCGAGTCGACTCGGCTCGAAGCAATTGATTCGGCCCACCAACTAATCGCACCGAGCCACTTTAAAAACGCTTGATCTCTCAACCGTTGATCTAAATCGCACGCCCGCGCACGTAAGACTTCTCGACCTTCCGCTGTAAGTTTGATTGTCGACCGCTAGATTCCCATCTAACCGCTGAGATTTCCAACCCTTCTGACCCTCCGCTGCATTTTTGAATCGAGCCGCGATTAAGATCCAACGCCGCGTGTCCTTTCATAAACCGCTTATGACGTGGCCATTCGAGCCGCTCGCTTAATCGTAGGCTCGCAATCTCCCGCGCTGCGCTTGAACCCGGAGGCGTGGGCGCTGTGAGCCGTCCGATAGATCGTGGGGCTCAATCGCCCGAGCTTTTTGCGCTGGTCATCTTCAACCTCCCGTGCAGGCGAAACAAGGCAAGGCATGGAGATGTCATTTCATGCTCCCTACGGCTACCCTAGTCGACATTATGGGTCGGGAGACATTTTCGCCATGCCATGCCCTAGTGCACCGCCTATTATCTTTTCCATGTCTCCACAAGATTGTGCTTTGTGTTTTGCCGCCCAAAGATGTGTGGTGCAAACCCTAATGCTTTCATGGCTTTATAAACACTCTCAAGACCTCCGGTATTTCTTTAGACCACCTTCAAGCTTCATTCTAAGTATTGAGCTTAACACCTCAAAATGGCAAACCGCCATTGTTGACCCGTGAGCTCCATTGGTGTCTTGGTGTTCCAAAGGTCCTCCTTCACGCTTCTTTGCCCTAACCTTATCTACTTACTCCTTGAACATTTTCACTTAATTTTGATTTGATTCTCGTGAATTGTCCAATTTGGGTTTGTTCAAATTCCGCCGAATTCATCTTCTTCCTCACCTGTGAGTGCTCCATTTTCTAATTACTTGCTCATGTAGCTTCGTGGAATCATTATGAAGCTATGTTGATGCTTTGGAATCACTCATTTGGCTCAGTGGTATCTATCTCGGTTTTTTTTCCAAGTCCGCGAAGCCACCGTGATCAGCATCTCCGCCATCTTGAAGCTTTCGTCCCTGGTAGCTAGCTTATTAGTCCTAAGCTTCGGCACCGCATCCTAGGTTTGCAAAGGAGCTCATCGCGATTTTCATGTTTAGCAAGAAGCTCCCATTTTCGCTTTTTCCGCCAGTCATGCTTCTAGTCCTCACACCGGAGAATGCTACCATTAGATTCGCGGTGCTATTATGTAATCCATTTGGTCCTTCGGACGCCACTGCCGTGGTCGCGCGATTTGCCGTTGAAACCACTCGGTTTTGCCGCACAATACTCCCGCTGCTACTTAATTAGGACATTAATTGCTAATCATTAGTTATTAATTATGTCTTAATCATCGCCGCTGAGCCACCATCAAAGGCCCAATATCCTTAAATCACGTTCAATCTCGCATCGCTCCGACATCATTAATGTTAATCATTGGTTAATAAATGTGTCGCATGTTAATCGCCGTTTAATTTACCTTTGGGTCGCGATCGTGGGCCCGAGGGGTTGAAATCAAATTCCAGATTCATTAGTGCTCAGTTAATGGTAATCATTAGAAGCATTAATCCTCGCCCTAACCGCCACTCGCCGCGACAAGGGTCAGCAGACCGGCACGTGGTTAAAACCGCTGACAGGACTGTCACCGACATGCGTCCCACATGTCAAGACCTCTTTGAACTTCGATCTTTAGCCACCGTCGTTCTAGATCCGCGCCCGCATTCGTGCATTCGACCTCCGATGCCTTGATCATTCTCGACCGCCGATCTTGAGATCAACGGCCGAGATCGTGTGCAATCGACCTTCCGACCTGGTGCGCGACCATCCATCGCAGACCGCGTTGATTGGCCCAAGCAACCGCACCGGTCCGATGCATACACTGCAGAGAGCCGTTGATCGTGATCCAACCGCGGCCTGGACAGTCACAAGGCGCTATTTTCGGCGCTGAGCCGTAGGATTTTAGATCAAGGGTTGGGAGTTGTCCACGCCGTATTCTTTTATTTGGGTTGTTCATTTTCGTAAGTATTTGTTTATCAACCAAAATGGTGTAAAACTTTAGAAACTCATAACTAATTCATTTTAATCGCTTAGATAATTCCAACGGTAATAAATTTTGATGTCACTTTAGTTTATTATAAAATGGATTTTAGCATGCAGAATGTAAAATTGTGTAACTAGAATAACTTGATTTCTGTCATTTTGAATATTCCAATAGTTTTAATCTTGAAAATGCATATCTTTTCTCAGATAAATCTAATTTGTGCAAAATCAACTTTGTTAAATTCGTCTGATAGTATACTTTCATATAAAATAGGATTTGAGCATGTTCATAATTCTCAGAAATGATTTGTATTAGATTTACAACTTAGAAAGATCATAAGTAAATGTGTATAACTCCAAAATTAGTAAATCCAACTTTTGCTGTTATTAGATGTCATAATCTACCTTCTATAAAAATTTCGCATCTTAGATCATTCTCGAAAATTTCGCCATGAACAGACTAATTATTAATTAGGTTGTTATAGGTCGAGAAGAGATTTTGCTCATATCTTTGTATGCTTAGTCCAAATTGCATGATTCTTGTTCCTATCATTGTCTTAGATCTTTCCTCAGTCAGAGTATAAATTTTATTAGATTTGGATGTGTTTTGTCGTTGGAGTTTATTTGGTGTTCTTCGCTCTATTTGCTTATCGCCTTTTCGTTAGGGTTCCAAGACAATATTATTAATCTTGATATTGAGCCACAAAGAATCATCGACTGCAGACTTCAACAGCAAGTGATGTAGCATTCATTTGATCATATTGTTCTACTATTTTCAAAGTCTAATATATTGTTTGCAAATTCTATGTATGCATTGCTATGTTGTTTTAAACTATTGTCAGTTGGCCTACTAGATGCATTATCGAGGGAAATGTTTATTCCTCTACCACAAGCCTAGGTTACTTGTGTGATTTTGGTTCACTGATGGACCCTTGTCACTTAGTAGTTTACGTGTCATTATGCTTAGCCATGCTTAGTTATAGAGAAATGGGCTTATCGACTTGTCCATAACCTTGATCACACAAATTGTTATAATCAGATATTTCAGCCATGTGCTTTGTCTAAATTGCAAAACTAAAACTGAAAATGAAAACAATTTAGACTTGGGCACAATGGTAAGATGGTGATCTTTGGGTGTGATTGAATGGTGCCCGGTCAATTAAGGACCGAACTACTTGTGAGTATTCATCCGAGTATTACAGTTAGCGTGCTAACCACACTAGAGGGATATGGACCTCTTAGTGAGTACTTTGGGTCGTGTTAATTAATGAGTCTGGTGGGTTGCATATTTGATTATATGCAACATGGACACGCTTGTAGGAGGGAAACACCGAGGCCGGTGTGTCCTCGCTTCACCTATGGGTCCTTGTGATCCATATTTCCTTCAGATCACTAAGGATTAACCCCATACGCATGCCTCTTGATTAGCATATTCCATTAGAAAGGGTTCAGGACTTAGCCGTGCCAGATACCAAAGGAAGTGTGCTAATAGCTTGGCAAAAGGCGGTCCATGTGGGTACATTGGTACACTCGCAGTGGATTAAAACTATTCAATAGCCTCGCCCTAGGTTATGGACACGCTGGATAAGCTTTTCAAGAGTTAGACTACAACCATTTTAAAATTAAAACTTGATGGTGGTATCAATCGTGATTCATGCTATGTTGTGGTGGCTTTGGGGAAAGTCACTTAGGTGGATACCGTTACTTATGCTTACTCGCTGTTATTTAAATGCTTAAAAATGATTTTACAAACCGCTGCTCAACTTATTACAATATTACAAACGAAACTTGCTTTATGCGCCCAAAGAACCATATAACCACATTCCTTGAATACAGCTTTCATGTAGCTATGTATAGGCTTGTTACTCAGAAGTCTTATGTAGTACATTTTTGTACTCACCGCATTGCTTGTGTTGTGCAGAGGATGATAGTGAGTCCGATGGACCTCACTTTTGTGAGTTGTGCTGTGCGCTACTGGCGATTAGCTTATGCCCTACGGTTGCCCTGGTGTTGTGTGGCTAACCGTCGCCTTTGGTTTGAGCCATCTTATGGCAAACTTTTGCTTCACGTTACTTATTTGGTACCTTTGTCATTTGGCCTCTACGGTTGTAATAACTTATATTATGTATGCCTTTGGTAGACTTGTTATATTCGTTGTATGGAAATGATGCATGCTTGGAATTGATGTATGTGTGCCGCTTGTTCTGGAGGCACATGTTCATCGAGACGCGATTATTCTATTTGTGATACTAGAACCAGTGGAAGTTAAGTATTACAAGTCTAATAAACCTGGTCTCACAGCTTGGTATCGAGCCATACCGACCGTAGAAACACTAGCTTGGTCGTCCCTAGTATATTTTGAAAACCTACTTTCCAAATATCGTGCTTCCTCGAAATCTTAAGTAAGTTCTCGATTTTACCCTCATCTATCTTAGTTTGCTCATCTCACCTCATTCTAAACTAAATTTGAAAGCTGAGTTTTCCTCTCATCTCCTTCAAAAGATAGTTGTTAACCGAGTAAATTGGTTTTGGGTAAACCATGAGAGTTATAAATGAAAGTTATGTCGTCTTGAGAAGATTAGGAGCTGCTGGAGCTACAAATTTCTGCCAAAAGTTGAATGGGAAAATCGACAGCTAGCATTTAGGTAGTAAAGTGCTGAAAATGAGAGGTTAAATCCACTAAAATTTGTGGGAATAAGGGTAAGAAGTGATAAGAGATAGCTAATGTTCTAACCATTCTTTAGTAGATATCTCACCCTATTTTCTAAGTTTTCAATGGTTGTTATTCTGAAATTTCCTTCCTGAAATTGATTACTGTTTTTCCATACGAGTTAGTCAATAGGAAGATGGTTGTTATCTTTATGATCTTGCTGTAATTTTATGTGGTTACTTGAGCTTTAAAAGGTTGTTTTGTTTAGGTTAGTTGTCTTCTTGTCTCCTCGTTCGTGAGTTGTGTTTAACCTATTTTTGTGAACAGATGACAAGAACCACTCGCACGCCACCTACCGTTCCGATGAGGAGCTTCCTCCTCCGACCATGGCCGAGGCTCGCTCGACGAGCGGAATCGCATGGACCGCATTCGATCTTGAGGTCATTAGAGGAACACCTCCGCCCCGCCATCCGCTCAGATCTGGAGGTGGTGGCCACCGCCTGCAGGGCTTCGGAGTTCCTCCGCACGCAGCCGCCCACTTTCTCGATCCGAGGATCCACTGACGCGATGATCTGGCGCCTTTGTTGAGCGAAAAGTCAATATCGCCAGGCCTGAGCAGAGCGCACTTTGCATCCCATCGCCTGAGGGGCAAAGACTCTCTGGGGAGAACTTTTCGCCATGCACTCGCAGCCACGTTGTCTCGTGGATGAGTTTCGACCGCTCCGCCGGGCCCATTCCCGACGCCCATGAAGCTCAAGAAGAGGGAGTTTCTGCGCTTACAGTGGGCACAAGTCTGCTCTCTGAGTATCTACGAGTTTAACCACTTGGCTCGTTATGCCCGGGAGAGGTGGCCTCGATGAGGCTAAACAGAGAAGTTCATAGATGGTTTGTCCGAGGAGCCGCAGGACAAGTCGTCTATAGTGGACTTTGTCGAACTCCGTGCCTTGGCTGACAAGGCCATCGCCGCCGAGCACAAGGCGGCGCCGGGTGAGTCCTCGCAAGCGCAAGTGGAGGCCCATCGGCCCGCACAGCCGGCTCACTGCCCTCGTGCTTGGGCCCGCACCAGAGCTCGTGCTTTGGTTTCACCACCGCCGAGGCCGCCGCCGCGGCCAGCTCGCCCCCGCAGCCGTGGCCTTTCCCACGCAGTATCAGCGACCGCCAGCAGGTTGCGCCCGCAACCTACCGCCGATGTTACCGCCGTCGCAACAAGAAGGGCCACTGGCGCAGCGCTGCCCTCGAGGATTGGAGCAGCCTCGCCCTAATGGAGGACGCAGAATGGTCACACCACCGTAAGGTGATCCAAGACTCCGTAGTGTCGGGAGTGGTCGAGTCAACCACATCTCGGCCGAGGAGGCTTAGAGGCACCCGACGCTGTGTTGGGTACGCTTGTTAGTTATCGCCCGCCGCAGCCTTGTTTGACTCGAGCTTCACATTCCTTTATTTCGAGATCTTTTGTCACGATTGTGACCTTCACTTTGTTCCTTTGGGGATTCTTTGCTTATTCGCCTCCGGAGCGGAAATGAGAGCCGACGAGAATGCCGGGTGTTCCCATTAATATTGAAGGAGTGGAATTTTGGCTAACCTCATCTTACTTTGACTCTACGTGCCCTGGATGTGATTTTGGTATGGATTGGTTGTCCCAACACTTGGGGCAAATCGACAGTTGTGAAGATGGTTTTCTCACTAGTCTCTCAAGCGAGCAAGTTGGGATTTCGCCGCACCGCAGGGGCCACCTTGTGCCTCTGAAGCTAAGCCACCATGGAGATTCAGATGTGCCCACACCGTGACTTTGTGGATGTCTTCCTCAAGATTTGTTCGTATGCCTCCAGCTCGAGACTGACTTGAGTTTGTGATTGAGTTGCTGCCCTGCATCGCCTCCGATTTCTAAGGCGCGCACATCAATGCCTCCTAATGAGTTGGAGGAGCCGAAGCAGCTAGTGAGCTTCAAGCAAAAGGCTTCATCCGTCCTAGCTCATCTCCTTGGGGTTGTCCACTATTTTTGAAGAAGAAGGACAAGACCTCGCAGATGTGTGTTGATTACCGTCCGCTAATGAAGTGACGGTGAAAACAAATATCCTTGCCTCGTATTGATGATCTTTGACCGCTTGATCGAGCCTATGTGTTCTCCAAGATTGACTTGAGATTGGGGTACCATCAAGTCCGGATCGTACGAGGATATTCCTAAGACGGCGCTCACTACTGTTATGGCCTTTACAGCACACCGTCATGTCTTTCGGTTTGACCAATGCTCCATTTTGTTCATGAATCTTATGAACTCGGTGTTCATGGAGTATTTGGATAAGTTTGTTGTGGTTTCATTGATGACATTCTTATCTACCCAAGAGTGAAGAAGAGCAAGTCAGCACCCGCGATTGTGTTGGGGAAGTCAGTGAGCATCACCGATGCCAAGTTCGCAAGTGCGAAGTTCGTTGAAGGAAGTGGCATTTTGGGCCATGTTCTTTCAAAGCGTGGTGTCAAAGAGATCCTAGCAAGGTCAATGATGTTCTATCTTGGGGCAGCCCAAGTCACCACCGACGTGAGGAGTTTCTCTTGGTTTAGCGGCTACACCGCCGCTTTATCGAATTTCTCCAAAATTGCTAAGCCTATGACCGAATTGCTCAAGAAAGAGAAGAAATTTGTGTGGTCATTCCAGGATTTGAGTTTTCAAGAACTCAAAAGGCGATTGACGCCAAGACCAAAGGCTTGTTCTCCCGATGTATAAGAGCTTTGACATTTATTGTGATGCCTCTGTCAAGGGCTTGGTTGTGTTCTTATGCAAGAAGGCAAGGTTGTGGCCTATGCATCGGGCGCTGAGGCCTCATGAACTCAATTATCCTACCCATGATTTGAGTTAGTCACAGTGGTTCATGCACTCAAGATTTCATGCATTACCTCATTGGTAATCTGTGAGGTGTATTCGATCACAAGAGCTGAAATATTTGTTCACCCAACAGATCCAACCTCGTGAAGAGGAGATGGTTGAATTGATCAAGGATTATGATATGGGCATTCAAGATCACCCGGCAAGGCTAATGTTGTTGCGATGCACCTGGCCGCAAAGGTGTATTGCAATACCTTGTCACTCAAGGGCAACAACCTACCCTTCTCAAGAATTTCAGCGGCTTAATTTGGGATTGATTGAGCATGGTTCTCTGCTACCTTGGTTGTGCAACCCACTTTGGTGGAACAAATAAGGTCGCCAGCGCATGCATGTTGGTGTGATCCAAACCGCGTAACATCAAGAATGGGACAGCTGCGCTTTTCGGGATGAGCACGTGTTGTGTGGTTTGGACAACGCCTTGTGGTTCCAGGTCATGGAACTCGCGATTTGATTCTCCGCGAGGCCCATGACTTCTTTTGTCTATCCATCCCGGAGCTACCAAGATGTATCAAGACCCACGAGATTTCGTGGACTCGCATGAAGCGCGAGATTGCTAGGGTTCGTGGCCCAGTGCGACGGTGTCGCCAGGTCATGCAGGAACATCGCCCACAGCCTTCTTCTTCCTTTGCCGCACTGCACGGAAGCGGGACTGCCAGGGATTTCATCAACGGCCTACCCCGCATTCTTCTCGGAAGGATGCTATCCGGTTGTCATTGATCGACAAAGGTGGCACATTTTCCGCCAGCATGCACTAATTCAAGAGTTATCACATGGACTCTATGTCTCATTGTATGTTTGCATGGTGTGCCACTAACGATTGTGTCGTGATCGTGGTTCTTTTTTCACCTTCATGGCAGATCTGAGTGCGGTGGCACATCGCCTCTTTCTTTCAGTCACTTTATCCTCAAACCGATGGTCGACGAGAGAGTCAACCAAGTATCGAAGATATGTTCTGTCGCTGGTTCTTCCTATGGGAAGAAGCGGGAGAAGTGTTGCCAAGCTCAGTAGCCTCCTACAACAACGCTTCCGCCAGTCTCGCATGGCACCGCTTGAGGCTTTGTATGGGAGGGCGGAACCC